>JADLZN010000211.1:0-214371 GCA_018155175.1 Sinocyclocheilus anophthalmus
TTGTAGTGTTACAAGCTTTTGGTGCATAAAAAAGATCTGTAAAGTAGCAAAGACTAAAAAGTCTCAAATCCAAATAGATATTCATTATAAAAGTTAAGAGTCAACCACACACCCCTAAAATAGCTTGTTCTAACACGCCCCAACATGTCTACATCACAATGTGGGAAGATTTGCATAACTCCGCCTAATTGATCAAAGGCAAAGACCGAAGGCTAACTTTTAGTCTCACTGATACCTCGGTGCTTCAATTTTTGGTTTCACAAAGAACCATTCGGTCAAAGGTTTTTTTAAAGAACCATCTCTTTCTTAACTTTTTTGTACTCTGAAGAACCTTCTTTCGCCACAAAAAAAAACCTTTTGTGAAACAGAAAGGTTCTTCAGATGTTAAATGGTTCTTTATGGAACCATTTAGACAAAAAAAAGGTTCTTCTATGGCATCGCTGTGAAGCACCTTTATTTTTAAGAGTGTATTGTTGTTACCGCCGCCATGTCGTGAAGGCGCTGTTTGCGTCGTTGTGAAAGCGAAACTTTTTTGTTTGGCCTTCCAAAAGAGGACTGATATCCGCTTCGTCATGCCTGGGATCTGATCCGTGCTGGTCCGCTGAGGAAATACTTCAAGTTTGCGCTGTGTAATCGCCGGATCGGGCTTTCACCGTGGGACGAAGCGAGTCTAGCCCGTAGTCGTCACATGTGGGTTGCCTGCAGGCATCACAGTTTTTAAGTGACGTGAAACATTTTCCGTCACACGCTTTTAGGAATTCTCCACTCCACCGCACTGGAGATCAGGCCCTCAGAGTCACCCTTGCGTTTCAAGACCGCTGATCTTTGTAAAAATCAACGCGTTTATCAGAAAGGGTTTCATAGATGATAAACACCTGTACAGTATGTGTCAAAGCTAATGTTTTTTTTAACCTTAACCCGCCTAAACCATTTCATTACAACCAATACAACAAACTAATGTTCTTTTTAGCAACTCATATTACCCTTTAATTTTAAGTACAAAAGACGACCAACGGAAATAACGCTTCTCTCATCACAACGTTTATTGCCGATATGTGAACCTGGACCACAAAATCAGTCTTAAGTTGCTTGGGTATATTTGTAGCAATAGCCGAAAATATATTGTATGGGTCAAAATTATGGATTTTCCTTTGATGCCAAAAATCATTAGGATATTAAGTAAAGATCATGTTCCATGAAGATATTTTGTAAATTTCCTATTGTAAATATATTAAAACTTAATTTTTGATTAGTAATATGCATGGTTAAGAACTTCATTTGGACAAATTTAAAGGCAATTTTCTCAATATTTAGATTTTTTTGCACCCTCAGATTTTCAAATAGTTGTATCTCAGCAAAATATTGTCCTATCCTAAAACATTTGTTAGGATTTTTGTTCAGCTTTCAATATGTATAAGCGGTCAATTTCGAAAAATTACCCTTATTACTGGTTTTGTGGTCCAGGGTCACATATGTGCATGTAATGAAAAAGATTAAGTGATCCAACTAGAGATAATTGGTTTGACCAGTTTCTACAGAGATACACTTTTCTAATCGGTAATTGGTTACAGACCCCAGCACTGCCATTACACAACAATGCATTTAGTAGGAAACAATATATTCAAATATATTCATATTCAAATGTATTGTTTACATAAATTCACTGTTAATTATGAATACATTTTTACTTTGTCAAAAGAAAAACACATAGCATTTTAAGCTAAACAGTACAGTAGACAAAAATACCTAACTAAATGAATGGGCAACTGATCGCACACATTACAGACATTAATAATGACAATATTTATCTTTAATTAATTATATCACCAACTATCATTTACTTTTTTTTTAATTATTCCCAATGTAAATCCAAAATTGATTAAATGAAAATTAATCTTCATTTATCTATTATTTATAATGTTGATCTTAAGTTATATATAATTATAATATAATATGTTAAAACTATATTAATCTATCTCTAACTAGTAAAAATAATATTTTCTTTATCCTTAATTTTAACCTAATATAATACCTGTTTATGTCATTATTATTCAACTGACAATTACATTATACATTGACAATTTAAAATGTTAGAAATAGATAAACCACATCATATGAATATTTAATATATCTTATTTCATTATAGAAGTAAAGTTAATATTTTAATTAATAAAATGTTTTTATTGTATTAGTTTAATTAAATTGTTCTATTGTCAATCAGTCTCCTCAAACAAAAAACAGTATCTGTCAACCTACAGATCAAACAACCAAGTTGCTTTTTTATCTTGGGAATCTGCAATACAGCAATTTACATTCAAACTAAGATTTGAAAAAAGTACTTGCTTTGTTTAAACTGGGCACATTTTAAACAACATTCCAACTGAACTTTCATTGAGTGGCTCGGCCAAGTAGCTAGACAATGTGGCATTGTGAGGTCCAAAATTACACAATGACATCAACTTTGAGGAAAAGAGTACAATGCAGCGCATAGCATTCAGAAATTCAGTGCAGACATACATTCACCCTAATACATCACTGAACACAATCACAAACACACTAACACTTGCAAAACAAATTCTAAGGAAAGCAGCTGAGGTAAGGGCATTGTGGGTAAGGGGATATGTCCTGCAGCTGTAGCTTCCTGTCGGGGCTGACAACAGCAGTTTCTATCATCCCTAACCTTCTGCTTCCTATTCCTCTCCTCCACACACCCCCAAAAATGACATACCATCAGTCCTCCGCTAACTAGCACACTCTCTCTCAGCTCTGGACCCTCCCATCTGAACCACTTCCAACAAAACACTACAAAAATCATAGGACACACCATATCTACAACATGCACCATCTGTGCCTGTTTAGTGGTCTTATCCACAGACCATGTTGGGTTTCTCCTATAACGGTGAGGAATGAGGGTTCAGATCCTACAAGCTTCATATGCAGAACACCACAACCACACGAAAAAAGCTGATCAGCTGTCTGATTCAGGGTGGGTGGACGTCACGTGCCATAGCTATACAGGACACACGAGTAGGGCCGATACATAGAAGCAGCTTTGATGAACACCAGTCAAGGTCACATGGAGGCCACATGGATATCAGTGCGAGATGGCTATAATATAATGCTCAGTATTTTAGTGGATGACAGCTCGCTGGGTGGGGTCAATTACAGAGGAACAACAGGCTACATAATTGAAAGGGAAGGGACGAAGGCTTTGAAGAAGACAACATGGTTATTGATGGCTTAATGAGCATGGGAAAAACCTGCAACAAGTTTATATACGTTTATATACGCATTTTATGATTGTTTACTTCATGTACTGCGACCACTGAAACTTGAGATGCTTCATTTAAAGTCCTAAATGTCTTTCCACCCCAAGAAATGTCTTCTGGTTGGAGGATAATGCTAACATTACAGATTCTGTAAATCACAGGGATGACGGTTTTATTCATTGGCATTCACACTCACACTTTCCCTCACATAAAACATTTGGAGGATTGAGTGTCTCTTCGGGATTTGAAACCAAGTATTATGCAGCTGCTTTATGATACTCTGCAACCAGTCAGAAAATGAACGGCAGTCAAGAGACACCAGAGGCCTAACCTGCTCATCAGCACAAAGTACATCAAAAATTAACGTGACAATGCCAAAACAAGAGAAGTGTTAGTTCATAACCAGGTTGGATTTATAGCGAAGGAACAGAGCAGCCTTTTGCTATATCTTTTCCCATCGTCTCTGTTTCTACACTGCAGTCATAAGACTTCAGGTACGCGGTCATGAGAGTTGCATTTGTACATTCTACACAACAACAACCTTGGCTGTAAAACCTTTTATTTTTATATTTTTTTCAGTTTTTATTTTAATTTTAAGTTTTAGTTATTTTGTTATGTGCTTTTGCCATTTTTCTATTTAGCGTTTATTTTATTATTATTTCAGTTTTAGTTTAGTAATTTAAGTACTTCAACTTACATGTATTCGTTTATTATTATTATTATTATTATTGTTAATACAACACGAACCTAGCAGATGGAAAACAGTTTTGAAAACGATGATACTTTTTTCTAAAGGGACAGTTCACCCAAAAATGACTATTCTGTCATCATTTCTGTCCATTATGCTGTTCAAATCTGTATGACTTTCTTTATATGTGGAACATAAAAGAAGATAATTCAGAAAAAGTGTTTTTTTATGTCCATACAGTTAAAGGGATAGTTCGTCTTCGTTCATCTTCGGAACACAAATTTAGTTATTTTTGATGAATTCTGAGAGCTTTCTTTCCCTGCATAGACAGCAATGCAACTACCACGTTTAAGGCCCAGAAAGGTAGTAAGGGCATCGTTAAAATGGTCTATTTGACATCAGTGGTTCAACCGTAATTTCACAAAGCTATGAGAATATTTTTTTGTGCACAAAGAAAACAAAAAAATGACTTTATTCACAATTTCTTCTCTTCTGTGTAAGTCTTCGACGCATGTTCATGACAATACCATGACACATTTGTGTGCATTCCTCTGCTTGTAAACAAAGCACATCGCATCCGAGTTCTATGTCAGAATGCCGGCCCCTGTGTCAGCAGCACCACACGCATGCATCGTGGTACTCTCCATAAATTAAGGTTGAACCACTGAAATGTCACATTTTTACCAATGTCCTTACTACCGTCTGGGCCTTGAACTGGTATTTCAAGCATTGTTGTCTATGCAGGGTCAGAAAGCTCTCGGTTTTCATTAAAAATATCTTAATTTGTGTTATGAAGATGAACAAAGGCCTTACAGGTTTGGAACGACATGAGGTGCGTAAATAATGACAACATTTTCATTTTTCGGTGAACTATCCCTTTAATGCAGTGGAGTACCTGATTTTGTTTTTTTGGACCCCATTGACTTTCACTGTATGGACAAAACCAGTTGATACACATTTAGAATGACAAAAAAAAAGCTAAAACACATATGCAAATCTTCCTTGAAATTCTTATCTTTCAATTCTAATCCCTGCTCCTACCCATATCTTGGCTGCTATTTTGCATGACTAATGGGATTGAGGAAGGTTGATTAGGAAAAGCTCTTCCAGCTTTATCCCGGATCTCAGCATCTGACCTTCTTTCATTAAGGGGTTAACACGGTCATCCAAAGCAAGTCCCTGTTATGACTGCCTTTGATTTCCACCCTTTGAGGACACGAGAGCGGAAGGGCCCACAAGGACCTTTCCAGCCCTTCTGTATCGTTATAACTCTGTGTGATTTTTCTACAGACAAGAGCCGCCCTTGACGGCTGTGTTTGGGCCGAGGAATGCTGGAGTGAGAGACAGTGTCAGGCCTGTGCGGACCCATCAGGTTCACAAGCTGCTGAAGAGAGAAGCCTTTGTCTGTTTGGCCATGGTTATTTATAGATATAAGCCATGTGAATAAGGAACTGGAGGAATCGGTGCAATTCAGACCCCCCACTCCCACCTTTCACAGTTTTCATCTTGAAAAGTCTTGCATCAAAGGCATTAAGCATATTGTCAAATATATGACTAGAATTGCTGTTAATCAATTAATCAGTGAATTAAATAGCAATTGACCCTTAGTTTGATTGACAGGCAATCTGACCAACCATAATGCAGAATCTGCCATTTTGTTCAACAAATAAACCAGACAGTGGAGTTGATTAACGTCGGTGGACATGAACTTAAAAAATGGTGTGTATTGATGTCTTTCTGTGGTTGAAACAAGTTTTGATGTTCTTCATGTTTAGTTGGTGCTATAACTAGTAAAGAGATCCATTTGGTTCACGTCTGTCTGTTGAACTGAGGTGCTACAGCGATCTGTCACGACACATTTAAGAGCCACAAAATGGTATTTATTGGGTTTGAATCTCTTTTTTTAAAAAAAAGACCATTTGAAACTTGAGCCTTGTTTCCTACCTGCTCTCTGCTTTTGTCTGTTGGCGCATCATTGTGTCCTCTTTTTTTTTTGGTTTTGCTTTCGCGAATGTATTTTTCACTGCGGGTGAACATGAGTGTGTCGTGAAAAAGCGCCATGGCTTTGTCAGACATGCCACAGTAACTAAAGGGAGGCGACTTCGTCTTTGCAAGGTCCCATTGTGAAAAACAAACATTATTAACTACGAATGGCTGCCTGAAAATTGCCAGCTTTGGGGCAATCCTAGTGAATAAATTGACACATTCAATTATCTTAAATAGAAAATTTTGCTGTAAATAGTATAATATTTCAGCACAGTATCTGTTTTTAATTGTAGTTTTGACAATTAATGCAGCCTTGTAAGCATGAGAGACCTCAATAAAACAAAAAATTATTAAATAAATTTGACAAAATAGCACCGTTTTCATTTAAAATGTACATATTACCGCGCCCCAAACTTTTACTGTTTGTTTGACATAACGAAACACAAGATCATGGCAGAGTAAGAGCACCCAGACCTAACAGTTTTCATAAATTTGAGGTGTAAGGTTCACCTTACGGGTTTAAGCTCACTAATGCTCGTAACAAGAAGCAAGCAAACACTTAAATGGGCATTTCCAAAATCCCCCCATAACTAAAAACAGCAACAAGTAGCTGATGGGCTGTTTTTTCCTGGCATCCACGCAAACAAACTCAGAGTTGAACACATTCTCAAGCGGATTTCCTGCATGAGGGGCAAGGAAGTCTTCTTTCAGATCATGAATAGCCATCATGCTGAACTGGCCTTCAACCAGCTCAGAACAGCAGGATGAAGGAGCTGATAGCTGGGTCAATGGAAATTTAGGTACATGAAGAATGCAGGATGAGAGGAATATATTTTTGTATATTTTACAGCAGTAATCCGCAAAAGGAGGTGTATTAATGTAACAGGAGTTAAAATTTTACTGTTATTACTTTTGTAAACAGTATATGCTTTCCTTACACTAGACTATTCATTTTTGTTTTAAAGGGGTCATATGATTCGATTTCAATTTTTCCTTTCTCTTTTTAGTGTTACAAGCTCTTGGTGCATAATAAAGATCTGTAAAGTTGCAAAGACCAGTCTCAAATCCAAAGAGATATTCTTTATAGAATTTAAGAGTCAGCCACGCCTACCTAAAACGGCTCTTTCTAATATGCCCCCACATGTCTACGTCACGATATGGGGAAGATTTGCATAACGCCGCCCAAATGGTTCACGCAAAGAACGAAGGCGTAACTTTTATCCTCGCTGTAGTACTGTTGCTGCCGCCGTGTCGAGACTCTGTGTTTTGTTTGGCCTTCCAAAAGAGGACGATATCCACTTCGTCGTGCCTGGAGCTGATCCGTGCTGGTTGCTTAGGAAATACATCAACTTCGCGCTGTGATCAGCTTTCACCATGGATGAAGCGGAGCCCAGCCTGGGGTCGTCACATGTGGTTTCCACAAGCCCGCCGGCCGCTCCTTCGCCGAATCCGCCGGCCCTCTGCTCACTCTATGCCCGCCGTGTGTGATGCTGTGTTTCGTTGTGAAAGTGAACTACTTTGTTGGCCTTCCAAAAGAGGACCACGACAGAAATCAGTGGTTAAGTTGTATTTAAAACACTGTTCCAGAACAGTTCAACCCAAAATATTCAGATGTGTGCAGCACATTTTATGGAGGACTGTTTCCTCCTGATCCTGTAGAGTAGACTACAATGCCGGCTTTTCTGACCCACAGGCTGTAAGTACGTTTTCATATTAAAAGAATTTGCCACTGACAATTCAAACGCGAGTAGCACTTGTTGTTTGTCATTTCTCCGATCACAAATGCAGACATGGTTTTATGTTTACGCGGCGCGATGCAACGCAATGCGTAAAATGACTGTATAAGTCATTATAATCAGTAATTGTCCACACTGGATGCAACAAATGCCTCGATTATAATGAGTTTTATTGGTTTTGTCTTGTCGCTCCGGGACACGTCATCACAATATGGTAAGGGGCGTAACATTTCCATCACACGCTTGAGGTATTCGGCCAATCATAACACACTGGATAGCTGGCCAATCAGTGTATACCTCGCTTTTTCAGACCGATGAGTTTTGTAAAAATCGACGCGTTTCAGAAAGGCGGGGCATAGAGGAGAAACAATAATGTACAGTATGTGGAAAATAATGTTTTTTTTTTACCTTAAACTGCATAAACACATTTCATTACACAAAATAATGTTATTTTTAGCAACATCATATGACCCCTTTAACAAAATATAATTTTGAGGTACACAAAAGAAATGAGAAGAATGATATTTTGTCAGTATAAGTGTCATTCCACAAAATAGCAGCATTTTGATTTTAAAAATTGAATTTTAAGTATATTTATTAAAGCTTTTATACATAATAGACTTAAAGTATGCATTTATGCATCAATTTACATTTAGTCATCTAGCAGACACTTTAATCCAAAGCAATTTATAAATGAGGACAATAAAAGCAGTCAAAAACTAACAAAAGAGCAACAATATGTAAGTGCAAATGGCAAGTCTCGGTTAGCCTCACGCAGTACACGTAGCAAGGTGTATATACATATATATATATTTGCATTTAAGAGCAATTATATTTTAAACATTTTTATTTACTGTAGAAAATCATGACAACAGGGTTGACTATTCAAGATTGTCCCCTACTTGAAGGGTTCACATGCAGAAAGGGTGATTATGTCATTATGATATTATTATGCTTTTTTAAGGAATTGTACATCATTTCCGTAAGGGGGAGTTGTGATGCTAACAAAATTGGCACATACTGTATATTCTGGGGACATAATAACAAAGAAATGTAAAAAATATCTTCTATCCACAAACTCTATAAAAAATGGTTATAATTGTAATTATAAATAATTATGTATAAAGTAAATAATTATTACGTCTATGTTCATAGGGGCACAAAAAGCCATTCTTTTCGTGAAATTACCCTAGACACAGACATAGTGATGCTTTCCATCCATTCATAGACATATATTGCATCACTAACATAACGGTTTAAGTGTGTTGATAAGTTTTCCTTTTTATCTTAAAAAATATATAAGAATTGTGTAATAACATCAGATTCACTTTCCAGTACAGGTACACAGAAAAGATGCGATTGACTTAGGCTACTTTAATAATGTTAAAAAAATTTCAAATAACGCATTATTTCTTATTACGAAGACAATAATTGTAAGGCTGTTTTCGTGTGGGGAAAAAATCATACTCACAAGTGGAATCTGTGATCTCCATGTCGAAGAGAATAATTTTCTTGAGTACTCCGTAACAGACTTCAGCAGTCCCTCACTGTAATGTACAGCAGCATCTTGTGCAGCGCGCGTGTGGCCAACACTACACTTTTGACAGGGGCGCGTGCAGCAGACCACGCCAGACCTGTGCTCATCCGGGTCCTAGTGCTCGTCGGGCAGTAAACGGTTAGTTCACAGAGGCAAACAACGTCAACCTGCTGGTCTTTTTAACCTGATGCGTGAAATTATTTATTCCAAAACAGTGTATTTGGAGAGAGTTACACATCTGTCAACTGCAAGACTGCAGTAAATAGTTAATTGGTGTATCAGCACTTCCACTTGAATTTATCATGTCATTCAAAAAATTAAAAATATTAAAAAAGTCATATATAGAAGGCAGCCGGGGTCAAGGGTAATCATTCAAGATGGTTTTGATTTAACATTAACTTGTTGTTTTATGCTAAAGTTTAGCACCCACCAGAGGTAGAGGAATGCCAAGGTCTGTATACAGTTATGTAATATCAAATCATGTAATTTTCACCAAATAAACACGAGTAAAACTAATATCTGAATAATCCTTTCAGAAAGAAAAATGCAGCACAGATAGTGATAACTATATTATCTGAGTAGGAAGTTTTGTAAAAAGATGCTTTTGGCTTTAATTCTTTTTTGTTTGTGTGATTGACTATAACCCAAAATATGCCATATAACAAAATAATGGGAAAAATTTATATTTTAACATACTTCCTTAAAATTAAAGTAGGCCTATCTGAATCCAAGTTAATGGCATGGTTTTTATAGTCAGCTACAACTAAAACTACAACCACAACACATGTTCGTTGCTTACATGAAATAAAATAAAATAAAAACAAACATATTTTACTTCAGCTAGTTTTCAAGGAAACATTTCACATTTGTAATTTGTTGTACGACAATAATTAAAGCCAAAACTGAAATGAAAACTATATAGACATATAAAAATACATACAACTAATAAAAATATCAAAACATACAACAATATGACTACAATTTTAACTAAACTTAAAATGAAAACAGAACCTAAAAGTAAAAATAAAACTAATTCAAGATAGTAGGCTTACGCAAACTATAGTAAACTATAAAACAACACTAGTTTATTTTCTTCTATGCATTATTTTGGTACGTTTGCGTGTTTTAAAGCAGGTCGTTTAATATAGCCATATAAAAATTTTCTGTTCATCACGACTAGGCCTGCCAGGCTGCCACAACACTGAAATCAACAAATGTGCTAAATAGAACATGTTTAAGTGTACTAATAATGTTTTAATGGGTTAAAAAAAAAGACTATCCGAGAAATTAGATTTTAAAATCCACACCTTTCCAGTCTCTCCTCCAGTTATGAAATGTTACGGAAACCTGAAGAGCCCACCCCCTTCTCGGTCTTCTACATTCTTATAGGTCAATTAACTGTCAGTCATCATAAAACAGAACGTCTATTGGCTAGCTGGGCAAAAAAAAAAAAAAAGGTGGTTCATGAATACGTCTTCTAAACTGCACACATATCGTCGCATCAGGGGTGCGAGAAACGCAGGATTTCCTGTGGTATCGCTGAACTGGACACATCCAAGTTTTCGTTCGCAGAAGTACCCTAGCCCATTTTAACCTCCATCGATTTAATGTCTTAATCAAAACCTTCTCATCGGTACGTACCCTAGACTACACCTCGACGTAGTTAGTCTGAAAGAAGTCATCAAAGATGTCCGAAGCCACAGTGGCCGACACTCGCCGGTTAAACTCTAAACCGCAGGACCTGACGGATGCCTACGGCCCTCCCAGCAACTTTCTGGAAATCGATGTGTACGACCCGCAGACTATAGGAGTCGGCCGCAATCGCTTCACCACTTACGAAGTCCGGATGAAGGTAGGCTGGCCCAGTGAATGAATGTGATTGTGTGTTTGTGTCAGAGAGGCTGCGGTTCGATTTGGCCTAAGTTAGCTAACGTTAGCCTGCGCGCTAATGCTAACTAACCCCTCATTCGACGTGAAAGAATCCTGTCCTTCGCAGAGCTTTTAAAAACGTGATTTTATTGTGTGAATTGCTAGGTTTTGGTCTAAAATCGGTTTTCTGTGCGAGCAAGTTGGATTTGCGCAGAGACATTGAGCTAATTTAGCCGTTGTTGTTACTCTGTCAACCAGCAACCTCTAGCGAGTTGTATTTAAGCCATTAAGATAAACATTTGGTCGCGTTACTGTTTGCAAATGCATCATTTTTGGGGTTTAATAATATCTCCGTTTGTGTTAAACGAATTCGAGAACATTCTGCATCGTGTACACAGCTAAGATGTGTAGACGTTATTTAATAATCATGTGACTTATTCTGCTTTCTCCGTTGAAATCCAGACAAATCTTCCCATTTTTAAACTGAAGGAGTCGTGTGTTAGACGAAGATACAGCGACTTCGAGTGGCTGAAGAATGAGCTGGAAAGAGACAGCAAGGTACTCTGTGTGATTAAAATGTATGTTTTATTTTTGTATCATTTTTGATACGTCAGGCCTAGATAGTATGATATAGTGAGAAATGGAGCTCACACTAAAAGAGAAGAAAAACACCTCAAACTGTGTTTTATTCAAACAGCAAAAATAAGGAAACAGTGCTGTTGTTGTTTATATGGAAAAAATAATCAGAGAGATATTTTTTTATAACAGTATAGCAGACTACTTGCATAACATGCATATTGATCAGTTGTCAATCTTATTAAGATTAAATTTAAATGTTTAGATTTATGGTAAAGTTTTGTAGTTTCTAATGTGGGGGGTGAAATATGGTGAAATGCAACACAAAGATGATTGAGAGATGGACAAATAAACTTTTTTAAAAGTTGAGTCTCAGTTCATACTTTTTTTTTTTTTTTACTTTTCTTTAGAATTATACTTACTGAAAGTATAATAACTAGCAGTC
The DNA here is from genome assembly GCA_018155175.1 of Sinocyclocheilus anophthalmus. Taxonomy (NCBI): domain Eukaryota; kingdom Metazoa; phylum Chordata; class Actinopteri; order Cypriniformes; family Cyprinidae; genus Sinocyclocheilus; species Sinocyclocheilus anophthalmus. Next base: position 12,107 of record JADLZN010000211.1, read on the forward strand.
AGATGACAGAAGGCATGTAGTAGATTGCGCACAACAGGTTTTTCAAGTTTTTTTTTTTTTATAACGTTGATAATTCAGAAGCCTTAGAAATTCGTCTATCAAATATGATGCAGTATGCTTTGTAGGCTTAAAATAGTTTTAAATGTGTGAAAATATTTCTTAGATTGTTGTGCCTCCATTGCCTGGAAAGGCATTGAAGAGACAGCTTCCCTTCCGTGGAGATGAGGGCATTTTTGAGGAGTCCTTTATTGAGGAGAGACGATCTGGGCTTGAACAGTTCATTAACAGGTTAGTCATCGAAATGATACCTGACGGACACTTCTAAATTATAGAAGAAGTACAAGTCAGCCACGCAAATTATTAGTGTTTGAGGGCTTGAAATGATTACACCAATATATTGTGGATTTTTTTTCCCCACATATACTAACAAAAAGACTTGAGTTTGTCCAGATTTCATGGATTGCATACATAAATATGTTGCTCATATTCCTCTTCAGAATTGCAGGTCATCCTTTGGCCCAGAACGAACGCTGTCTTCACATGTTCCTGCAGGACGAAAGTATTGACCGGAACTACATTCCCGGAAAAGTACGGCAGTAGGGCTTTCCAAACTGGGACGAGGGAGGGTCTTCTTTCTTCGGTTGTCAGCTTGTATTTCCATTCATCTGCAAACAAAGTGCAGAGTAACATTTATTTTTACACCGAGCTAAATCTAGATATCTGATGAACCGTGCAGGACTTGGGTTTTATTTAAAAGATCATGTTTTGTACATGTGTCTGAGAGTTACTCTTTACACACACAATGTATTTCTTTTACATCTATACAGTGTACTTGTTAGTGAGTGTGTGTGTGTGTACATTATGTAACTATACATTAGGCTGAAGCACTGTAAATCAAAGAGGGTTGGCTCATATCTTTGTCCTCTCTGGCGTCTGTTGAAAGAACATATGCTTTTCAAGTTCAAGAGTTGAGGTGCATTGCATGTCATTCCAAACGGCGCAAATGCTTAACAAAACATTTAGGGAGCAATGCTGGATTTGCAGTGGATTAGAAAAATAGTCATAAATGTAAAGTGTTACACTGTTTGTCAAAGAAGCAAGCTGAAAAAAATGTTCTGGGCTGTGTTTCAGACATATATTTGGAAGTCGTACATGTTTTTGTAGTCGTGTAACCATCAGCAAGACTGTAAAATTCTAGCCAGTATTCATAATCACAAGTGGAAGTTGTATGTAATGTTGCTTGTTGCTCCCTTAACTATGGAAGCTTGTTTCCACCCAAAAAAAGGTAATTGCAACTTTTTCTCATAATTCAGATATTTTTTCTTGCCATTCTTAGTTTATATCATAATTCTGCCTCTCTCCAGATTCGGAGGGAAAAAAGTCATAATTGTGACGTGAAGTCAGAATTTAGATGTTAACTCACATTTCTAAGATGAAAATTAAGAATTGTGAGAGAAACTGGCAATTGCAATGACAGTTGCAAAAAAAAAAGATTTGTGAGGGTGGAAAAGTTGTATCCTTTTTTACATTTTTATTTTGCGACACAAACAGTTGTGAGTTGTAAACTCAGAAATTAGAAGGAAAAAAAATCAGAATTGCGAGATGCAAACTCACAGGTACCTTTATTTTTTATTCTGTAGCGGAAATAAGCTTCCATAGTTTTAACCGTCCAATGCATCATTTAAAAACAGTTTAAAACTACCATCTCATAAAAATATGAATGTTGCATTTCAGTCTAATTAATACGCTTCATTTTTTTCCCCCAGCCCTTTTTGGATTATGAAGAGATTATAGCCTTTTAATTCCAATTTTATGTGAAAAGATTTGGTTCTGAGATTATGTTGGAAGATTTATGCTAATGTTTAAAAACTCTGTGTTAGCAAACAAATGAGTTCCAAAAACTACTAAATAAAGTACATCAGGCCTTTTAAGTATGTATCACCCAATAATAGGCATTTAGTAGTTAGAAAAGACTGGTGTTCCAAAAACTGATATTGGGGTTAAAGTGCTGTAATGTCTTTTGTCAACCACTATGGAGTTTTCCAAAGTAATTAATAAACGTATGTACCTATTTTTGGTATGAAATAAGTGCTTAAGACCTGTATTGTATGTGAGTCCAGGTTAAACTCTAGGAGTCGATCGTGAGAAAGATCCAAAAACAGCTCCCTAGGAGGACAAAATATTTGCCAACTGTTTAAAGGTTGTCCTGCCAAAGTTCAGTCATTTTCCTCAGAATGACTCTATATTTATGTTATCACCCGTGTTCATCGATTTGTGCCTGTTACGTTTGTCTGTAAATAAAGTAAAACTAAATAGAGCACCGGCTGGAGATTTTATAATATCAGAACTATTTTCCTTAACCTGTTTATTCTCTCTTCCATTTTAGGTGTGAATGAAGTAAGTTTTGTTTTTTACTCTCAGTATGTTGTAACTGATGTGGGGAAACAATGTCTGCATGAATGCTAAAAATTCAAATCAATTATATGGTGGGGGAAATGCCGTCTCTTGGCTTTACTTACAAAACTCACTTTAATGTCATATGGCATCCTGTTGCTTTGCTCATTTTTATTTTGCATCTGCTTGTCATGTCCTTTACAGTCAACATGTACTTGTAAAACTACTGCTGGCTGCATGTCTTGATTTGCATGCTTTGTGTTGTATCTTCTTTTTTTTTAAAGGGATAGTTCACCCAAAAATGTATTCTCCCTCCGGCCACCCAAGATGTTTGTTTCTTCATTCAGAAAATATTTGGAGTAATTATTAAGCATTACATCAGTTGCTTCACCAATGGATCCTCTGCAGTGAATGGGTGCCGTCAGAATGAGTCCAAACAGCTGATAAAAACATCAACCATAACCACAGTAAGCCAACACCCTTCAGTACAGCAAGTACCATACTTGTGAAGCAAAAAGCTGCCTGTTTGTAAGTCATCTTGTATGAATCATTAAATAAAAATGCACATATCAAGCACTGTCTACAAGCTAAAATATCTCTAAACAAATATGTCAGTGGATTTGAGTTGCAAGAGGGGACTTTTTCATGGATGACGTTATGGATCGTATTCGCCAGACGGAACGGTTTTAAGTTAAAACACCTTAAATGGGTCATATGATTTTGCTAAAAAAGAACATTATGGGGGTAATGAAATGTTACGCGGTTTTAAGGTAAAAAACCACATTATTTTGCAACTACGATACATGTTTCTCATCTAGCCAGCCTTTCTGCAACGCGCACGATTTTTACAAAGCTCATCGGTCTGGAAAAAGCCAGGGTGCTATGATGTGCCAGTATCCAGTGCGTTGTGATTGGCTGAATACCTAAAGCGTGAGACGGAAATGTTACGCCCCTCCCACATTGTGATGATGCAGTCAGGCCGGGAGCGATGATTCAAAAACATGAAAACCCAATAATAAACGAGGCATTCGTTGCATCCAGTGGGGACATAATTATGGATTATAATGACTTATACTGGCCTTTTACGCGTTGCGCCACATAAACATAAAACCATGTCTGCATTTGTGCTCGGAAGGAAATGACAAAAACAAGAACTACTTACACTGGCAAAAAACTCGCTTTTTAACTATATCAATATAAACAATTCTTTAAATATAAAAAAAAAACGTACTTACAGTCTCTGAGTCAGAACATTGTAGTCTACTCTACAAGGATCAGTAAACAGTCCTCCATAAAATATACTGCACACATCTGAATATTTGGGTTGAAGTGTTCTAGAACAGTGTTGTAAATACAACTTAACCACTGATTTCTAGTCGTGTCCATTTTTGGAAGGCCAAACAAAGTAGTTTCGCTCTCACAACGAAACGCAGTCACACACGGCGGCCTAGAGTGAGCAGAGGCCGGGGGCTAGAGTGAGGAACGGCCGGAGGGCTAGAGTGAACAGAGGCGGGCGGGCTTGAGAATGGCGTTGCCTGCGGATTCGACGAAGGAGCGTCTGGCAAACACATGTGACGAACCCGGGCTGGACTCTGCTTCGTTCACTGTGAAAGTCGATCCGGTGATCCACAGTGCAAAGTTGTTGTATTTCCTCAGCAACCAGCACGGATCAGCTGCAGGCATGAACAAAGCAGATATCGTCCTCTTTTGGAAGGACAAACAAAGTAGTTTTGCTTTCACAACGAACACACAGCGCCTTCACGACATGGTGGCCGCGGCAACAACAATACTACAGCAAGAATAAAAGTAACGCGTGTTATGCCAATCTTCCCAGATAGTGACTTAGGTATGTGGGGGCGTGTTAGAACAAACCGTTTTAGGTAGGGCGTGGTTGACTCTTAACTTTTATAGAGAATATGTCTTTGGATTTGAGACTTAGTCTTTGCAACTTTACAGATCATATCTATTCACTAACAGCTTGTAACACTCCAAAGAGAAAGGAAAAATTTAAATCGCTCATATGACCCCTTTAATGACCGATTATTTAACTACACACACTTTTTTTTTTTTTTTTTTAATAGAGTCTCGTTCTGACGGCACCCATTCACTTCAGAGAATCCATGGTGAGCAAGTGATGTAATGATGAATTTCTCCAAATCTGCTATGAGGAAGGAAACAGTCATCTATTTCTTTTTGGCTGGCCGTGGGTAAGTACCATTTCAACATTTTGTTTTTTTTGGTTGGGTAACTGACTTAATGGTTATGAAATAGTTAATTTCACAAAAATGAACATTCAGAATGTATTATCATATCAAGCAAGTTTGTTTTTGTGTTTTTCTAAACTAAACTGGCATAATGAAAGGAGGCAGCTTCTTAGTTTGCCGTGGTGCTTAGTAAGGTCAAGATCTCTAACGTTTTGGTCATGTCTCATGCCGTGATCCAAAGGTTTTGGTAAAACCCCCCCCCTCCTCGTCCTGGACCCATCTGCTCTACCAGCTCTTTTCTGCACATCAGTCAAAGCCTTTTACAGCTGCTGTCCATGATATCCTGTATATATTTCTATTCTTGAATAGAACTAGACTACAACACCTATTTCACCATGAGGATGAACTCACCTTAATGCTGTGTTTATACCTCATGCACTCGTTTTGTCGGAAGACATTCTTTTTTGCTGATCTTAAAGCAAATATTGCTTTCTCTAAAAATAGTGCTTTCTGTGTTTATTCTGGTTAAAACTCCTGGCTTAAACCTTTTAGGCAACCCACAGTGTTTTCTCCAAGAATATATATGTATATTATAAGGAGAATTTGATCAGGCCACATGACACTCCTTGGTGTATTCTTGAATTAATGGTTATTAATTGATTGACAAATTAATTAGATTTAAAGCAACAAGCTTCCGTTCTACAGAAAATGATATCATCTCAAGAATGAATGAAGTCACAACACAAAACCAGAGAACAATTTTTATCAAGATGACACCCGCTCACCAAATGTAGCACTTCAGAAGCTAAAACTGGGATTGCCTCTCGACAACGTCTTCCTTTATATTCCGTATTTCATTCGTATCATTTTGACTTTGACTAAATATGTTATAACAAGGCTTTTGCAACCATGTTTAAATGTATTTTCATTTTTTATAGTGTCTGTGTATAAGTAAAGCTTTGGGAATGTACATATTCAATCACTGTGAAAAACTGAATTCCATTATGACAAAATGTCACATTTGCGGTTACGTTTCTATACGCTATCTCTTCAAATGAGTTCTGTTCTTTTCTGGCTCTTACTATTCTGGTTATTTTCAGGACTGTGTGTAAAGAAAAGGGCACTAATTGATTTTTAAACGGCCATCCTTTCTACCCATAAATAAACCCTTCTCTGTCTCCTTCAATGTATTCTCTCATTTTGTTCTATAAGACATACATAGTTAATCGAATCATATAATTTGTAATATGTTCTCACATCAACGATTTTCCATTTTATTAGTCCATGCAATTCAGCAATTTCAGATTAAGAAGGCTGTTCTTTTTAATGTAGCCACGAGGTGGCAGCGCTGCAGAAACTTCATTTCATACAAAGAAACTTTGTACAAGTTAACCCTTGTAGGCAATGTGGGGGTTAATCATGATAAACGTGCACTTTTTAAATAACTTGGAATAATTAAGATGTTTTTGAAAGAAGCCTATTATGCTCACTAAAGCATTTATTTGACAATCTTACAATTTAAATAATTTCTTTTTTTCTATTGTTTATTTTAACTTTTTTTAAATGCAATTTATTCTGTGATGGCAAAGCTCAATTTTCAGCATCACTACTCCAGTCTTCAATGTCTGCTTAATATTTATGTGGAAACCATGATACATTTTTTTCAGGATTCTTTCATGAATAGAACATTTTTACTGCCACTTTTTTTAAAAATTATCATTCATTTAAAAGCAGCAAATCATTGTATTAGAATGATTTCTGAAGAATCATGTGAGACTGAAAACATTTTTTCCCCCCCAAAAGCACTAAAAAGTTTGAATTATTCCAAACTTTTGTTTGGTAGTGTAAATTGTATTACTATTATTGTGCTAATGAGCTACAAAATCACAGAAATCTGGGTGTGCCCAGTTTATTTTAAGACCATTTTACTGAATACAACTATGTTTTCAGGTCACTTGCCCTTGTGTGAATTGCTCTGATCAGCCTGGATTAAACATGGGGGAGGGAAAGCGTTAGCGGGCAGGTAAAGTCTACCTGAATGAGTCTGTCGTGTAAGCTGTGTAAGCGCTGCTTGAATGTGGATAAACTGACACCATTACTTCTTACAACTGCAAGAAGAGGCCTGTTAAGAGGATTAATATATTCCTCATTTAGATCCTACTTTTGGATACGCTAATAGTCGAGTCTAATCGGCGGTGTGCGAGTCACATGGACAAACAAGCTCAAAAATGATTTTATTTCCACTGTAGGCCTGCTCTTTTTGATTATTTTGCTTATGCTTCCACAAATGCTTTATTTAAAGTCATTTTGTTCACAAGGTGTAAAAAGAGGGCTTGCCCTTATCACCCATTCTCACAAACATTACAGAGAAGAATAGGGATAAGTATTCATTGAGTAACACTTGCCATTCACTTGCAAGCAGTGTTGGGGGTAACGCATTACAAGTAACGCGAGTTACGTAATCAGGTTACTTTTTTCCAGGTAACTAGTAAAGTAATGCATTCATTTTTAATTTACAAGAGGATATCTGAGTTACTTTTTCAAATAAGTAACGCAAGTTACTTTTTTTTCAATTTATTGATTGGCAGCTCTCCTGTCTCCATGTTGAGAGAAATCAGATGGTTACTGTAGTTCTAAAATAAATATGAATATGCATTAATTCATCTAATTTTTCGTTTATTTTTTTTTTTATTGCAAAAAAACAAAAAAAAAACACAGATTCGGTATTCCTCAAAATTAATAAAAATAATGCAACTAAGAATATGACGCAAACCTGCAACAATTAAATATGTTAAATAACACAAATAACCTTTATGTATTTAATCCCAATCTATTAACCAATGTCTTAGCTTCTGACCTTCGATGATCCAGTTCAACCATACTAATAAGCAAAAATTACTCTAGACAAACATTTGTGTCTTTTTTATTGCTGAAGTGTGTTGGAATTTAGCATTCTACTGTATGGACGTAAATTTACTTTCCCTTCAGCCCGAGGCTTATTCATTTCACTTTTTGTGTGAAAAGGCTTTTATATTTGCCAAAAATAGAACTTTTTTATTTTAAAAACAAAACAAGCAAGCCCTGTCCAGATTTTAAAAGTAACGTAACGCATTACTTTCCATAAAAAAGTAACTAAGTAACGTAATTAGTTACTTTTTTATGGAGTAACGCAATATTGTAATGCATTACTTTTAAAAGTAACTTTCCCCAACACTGCTTGCAAGCATATAGATTGTAAATGAGTTTGCGCATAATGCATGACTGACGCATTAGTCCGTGAAGTGGAAGCTAAATGGGATATTTCTGATGCCTACACAAACTGACACAACATATCCACCGATGTCAAAGACCACAAGGCTTTCTTTGATGCACAGACTTTAACCCTCCCTATGAAAACATGCTAAAAGGAGCAGTCAAATGAACAGACGTGAGATTACATGTGTTTTGTTAACTCTGAAACTGCAGTGGATGAGATCACAGAATGCAAGGCTGTGACATGCCATGGTTTCCACTGGTTACCATTGTTTTATGATGTTTCAGTCAACTTGACGGGATGGAAAAAGATTAAACAAGAATTGAGGATACGCACCAGACTTTTTGTCTGGACAGGAACCAACAAAACCAACTGTACACTCCTAAAAATGAAGGTTCTTTATTGCCATCGATGGTTCCATGAAGAACCTTTAATATTTTTGGAGCCTTTCCATTACACAAAAGGTTTTTTTATAGTGCAAAAAGGTTCTTTAGATTATGTTCTTTACACTAAGAAAAAAATGGTTCTTTTAAGAACTGTTTACCTAAACTTTATTTGAAAAACCTAAAATTGTTCTTCACTCTTAAAAATAAAGGTTCCAAAAAGAGGTTTTTGCAGTGATGTTATTTTTTTTTTTACCTTAGAAGAACCGTTTTTGGTTCCTCAAAGAATCTTTCAGTAAACCGTTCTTATAAAAAAAACCTTTACTTTCTTAGTTTGAAGAGATGGGCATTTGAATAATCTAAAGAAACTTTGATCTAATCTTTTTCCACATGTAAAGAACCTTTTGTAGAATGGAAAATTTCCATGGATTTTAAAAGATCTTCGTGGAACCATCAATGCCAAAAAAGAACCTTTATTTTTTAAGAGTGTTCTATGGCATTGCTGCAAAAACCTCCTTTTGGAGCCTATTTTTTAAGAGAGTATATGTAATAAAACCTGCCAATGTTCATTATGTTACATTCAAGGTAGAGTTACATCTTTCCTTAGTTTGTTGACACTCGTCCAAGTTCACTTCTTGGAAAAGTTTCAGATTAAGTCTACGCTTCTGAGGATAATGGGCCCCCTGCTTGGGAGAGCGATCTGAACTTTACCAAGGCCGATGGGAGATTTATTTTATAACACTAGCAGATCCTCCCTCACACTACACCTCAGAAAGAGCCGGTGGGTATGAATCCCACATTAAAGTTTATTTTATTTCACAGCCAAGCTGAAGTGGATACCATTCTAAACCTGCTGGGCTTGGACAGTATCAACAGTGCAAAATGTTGAAACCACTTTTCTCTCCTTCTGGAGCTCTGCCTGATACTCCTTTACACACATAAATAAGACACTTTGCCTTCTGACACAATCAAACTGATAAGAATATCTGTGCTAAAGAGATCCTGCTTCACATGGGATCACCTAAAACCTCTTTATGACGGGACTTACTCCTATATATATATAATTCTGGAAATATAGTGCATACAAGGTTGGTTTGATACCGCATGCCCTTTGGACATCAACAAGGTTATGTTCAAGGGCTAATGTACTGAAGTATCATTTTAGTATCTTTTTAGTTAATTAATAGTTTACACAGTCTATAAATATTCAACTTTAAAATCAGATTAGACTAAGCTTTATTGAATCTAATTGAATTGAATGTAAAATATATATTTTTTTAAAAAACTATATATTTCACAGTATTTGAGTATTTATACATGAAAATATATAGCTATCTTTTAAATTTTAGGATGGAGTCCCTCACAAAGATTGAAAACCCCTGAACTAGAGTCTTTCAGTCCATTATAAGACACTGAGAAAACTTGTTTTGTACAGTTTTTGCATTAAAGTTACGGATAAGTTCTCCACTTCCTCTTGCATTATCAGCTTAATTACTTTTCATCAATACTTTATTGAATGTGGAAATCTTTTACCTTGTGCGATTTTTACACCTCTGGCTGTTCTTTATTTGCCAGTTGTATTTGTTGAGATGGTTTTGCGCAGTGGTCGATATGAAAATGAATCATTTACTAAAATACTATACTATAGACGTCACTTTTCACGTTGAAACAGGACCTCTTTCTCTCCATCCTTCTGTTGAACGGAAACGCCCTCAAAGCTGATTGGTTTACATCAAGAGGACGGGTGCGTCCCGGTCTGTTTATACTACGTCATCCAGCGCTTCAGCGTCAAAACGTAGACGCGCGAGCCGATGCTGAAAACTCGCACGCAGGCTGACAAGGTAAACACAGCGGACTCAAGGTATCGGCATCTTCACATCAGAAACCAAGAGGTAACTTTTCAAATTTATTATACTTTTATTATTGTTGCGATAACTCATAAGCTCGGACTCCGAGCTGCAGCCTGGGTCCATAGCGTCCATACGGTAAATGATGCAATCGAACTCGTGCATGTAATCATCTTGTCACATTACATTAACTTAACTTACATCCACGACATTAACTATATTACATAAAACAATATTGTGAGGCATCCATTAGCCGTGCAATGATCAAATAATATTTTTTAAAGAAAAAAAAAATTAGATTAGTGCACTCTTTTCTATTGTCCTCTGTTATCAACACACGGTTTTTCTGTTTAACACTAAAGTTTGACACAATCTGTATTGTATAAAGCGCTATATCTATCAATAAACTATAAATATGCATGCATCAGTTGTGAATAAACTAATTACGGAGTAAACTGAGATTTCATCCAACGAAATACCTTATTCTGCTTAAGACTCTGTCCCTAAACTAGTCGTCCTACCCTCCTGTGCATTTTAACTGAGCTTAATTTGGTATATCTCTAATATCTCTCAGATTTCGATCACAATTATCCGTCTCTTATTCTGTTATTTTGGAGGATTATTTATCAGTGAAATAAATCATGCGTGTCCTCTCCCTCCAGAGAGAACGAACTCCGGTAATGAAATTACGTTACAATTCAAGTGTCTGTTTAAATTTCTCACATCCCTCGTTTTTGTTCCTTACATTTGATGTATCGTATATTTTAGATATTCGCACAACGTGGCGGTTTTAGCTCTAGGCGCGTTTCATTCATTGACGCAGCTTCCCGCTCATCGGACACGGTTTGGACATTATGCCCCGGAAGTTGTATCTGTTGTAACAGTTGCATCAGACCAGAACTGATTGGTGCCAGTTCAGACCGGATCTCACGCCTTTTTTTCTCTCTCTTTTTTTTTTATTACAAAACTTGTAGAAACATGAATATATTCTAATAAAAAGCAATTATAAAAATAAAAACAGAAAACAAATATTCTGTATTTGCATGTCAAATGAATTATTATCCATACATAAAAGTCCAACATCCCTGTTTGAATATTACATCAGAGGGGTTCCTGATTCATTCTGTGACGTTCATTGTATTTTGTTTGTGTTGCCATATATTTGACCCCTGCTGGAAAAACAAAAATCCGTCTAAAGATAATTTGCAGTGTTTTGGAACGTGGTAGTTGGTTTCTTGCGCGTTTAATTGGCATCAGACCAGTCGTATTCACCAACGCTGTTTTTAGTACAGCCCAACCAGTTTAAATGTTTTTGATAACTAACATGCAGAACTGGTTATTAACAGAAAACATATTATGTATAAAATCATTTATATAATCATAATGTCATTACTATATATTCGCCACTTGAGAATTAATGATTGAAAAGGTAGTATGCAAATAGATTCTTTTTAAAGGGGTCATTTGATGCGATTTCAATTTTTCCTTTCTCTTTGGAGTGTTACAAGCTCTTGGTGCGTAAAGAAAATCTGTAAAGTTGCAAAGACTAAAGTCTCAAATCCAAAGAGATATTCTTTATAAAAGTGAAGAGTTAACCACGCCTACCTAAAACGGCTCGTTTTAACAGGCCCACATATCTATGTCACTATGTTGGAAGATTTGCGTAACGCCGCCCAAATGTTCACGCAAAGAAAGAGGCGTAACTTTTATTCTCGCTGTAGTATTGTTGCTGCCGCCATGTCGTGAAGGCGCTGTGTGTTTCGTTGTGAAAGCGAAACTACTTTGTTCGGTCTTCCAAAAAGAGGACGATATCTGCTTCGTCATGCCTGGAGCTGATCTGTGCTGATCGCTGAGGGAATACATGAACTTAGTGCTGTGGATCGCCGGATCGGCTTTCACTGTGGACAGCTGAGTCAGCCCTTGTCGTCACTGTGCGTCCGCTCCTCGTCGAATCTCTGCCGCTTTGCCAATTCTCAACCCCGCCGCCTCTGCTCACTCTAGCCCGGCCTCAGCGCACGGTAAAAATGATGAGAACAAATCATCAAAATAATGTTCTTTTTAGCAACGTCATATGACCCCTTTAATCAATTATTTAACTATAATATCAATACATTATTATTGAATCAATTAAATCAGAGCTTTATAGGATAGGATACTTTTCCTGTGAACACCATTGTCTCCTACTTAATGGCATTTGGGTGCTGTTCTTTAAAGAACCAACCACCATCAGTAGTCCTGATATTAAAGAATTATAAACAGTTACGTAGATAAGTGGTAAAAACATTGGTGAAACAGATTTTCAATCTCAACCTTTTCATATTTTCCAATCTCTGATTAAGGGGAAAACAGCAGTAGACAGTACTGTTGGCTTGCTGCACAAGAACTTTTACATTTAGCTCTCTTTACTTGTTATTACTTGTTATGCAATTGTATTGGTTGAACAAATTTGCAAGCGTCAGTTAATTGCATTACATCCATAATACAAACCAATTCTAGCTGATTTATTGCAGTGAATCCCTCAAGTTTGTTCAGTTTGAAGGATCTCTGGCTGGTATTTTGCACAATCTGTGGAGCCCTGTTAAGGGAGCTGTGTGATGGCATTAAGCCAGCTATCTGAGAGGTTGCCAGGTTCATTCACAGCAGTATGTGCCACCCTGAGGCCTGAATGAGTCCGTTTCATAACCATGAACACTTGAGTTCTTGAAGAATGAAGCTGTCATGCTGGTTTCTGCTTGTAATATGGCACCTGTGGCCAGTGGAGCCTGTGGATCGCTAAACAGTTTTGTAGTATCTCCTTCTCTGTGCCATTTCTTGTTGGGTCATTCCGTGTCAACTCAACCAGAGGTCCCCGGCTCAAATTTTTGATTTTGCTAATATTTTTTCTGAAGAAAGATAAACATGTATAGTGATGAAAGACAAAATATTAAATGTCATGGATGAATTTTTACTGAGTAATCCACTAGAGGGAGGTCAAAATGGCAGTTTTCACCTGAGATCGGTAGATCTGTTAGTAAATCTGTTGACTTTTGTTGATTATATGCCAATGGTGACCGGTCAAAAATGGGGAAAGAGCACTTTTCAAGTTTTTTCTCCGAAGTTTGCATGCCTGTAACTCAAGAAGTATTAGCCTAAAGATATCTTAATGCCCTTTTAGATATTAGGATTTAACAAACTTTCCTTTTGGCATCTTCATCTTAAAGGCCCTGTATGGTTCGGTTCCAGAGATATTGGAATTGGGAATGATTGTTCCTGGCAAATTTTGTCATGGGGTGTAACTGTAATAAGACTGAATAAGCATTTAATGTCTCTCAAGGGGTCAAACGTCACAAATGGTTTAATTACAGTATATAATCACCCAATTTCATAGTTTCAGGGGAATTGTACTTAATAAACTTTGAATAGGGGGGTTTGTGGTGTTTGTTTTGAAATTTCAGAGGTTTGACTAACACATTTACTGAGTTGCAACGGAACTAAATCCGTTCTGCAGAAAAGCGAACCAAAACAAAAACAACTCCTAATGTCAATGAATGGAGTTCTCGCTCTCCTGTTAAGAAGGTTAACCGGTTGGCGGATCTTTATGTAAGCCTCTTAGAATCCATTGAGGTATTTATTTTGAGAAAAGCCCAGCGAGTCACTTCTAAACACTAACATCTCACACTCATGTATGGGTTACTCGAACCTTTAATAGACATGATGAGTGCTGTAAGAGTATAGATGCTGTAGCCCATGTGTCTGTACTTCAATGTTCCTTCACGTCTAAGCCTGTGACCAACATTGTTGCTACTAGCCTGCACTTAATAAGTGGACCTAGTGTTCAAACTTAATAAGTGGGTCATTGACATTACCTTTTTTATCCTAACTTTAATTTATTTACATCCCTAATTATGTGAATTCAAAAGTGTGTGTGTATATATTTATACCTAATATATCTATTTCTCTATATAAGATATATTCTCATAGTTTTATTAGGCTAAAAAACAAGACACATAAACTAAAATTCCTTAAAAGAGACGCTTCCAATCTGGCTGATTGTATTTATGTTTAGAAGGTAAAAATTTTAACAAGTCTTATTAAAATTTGAAAAACTTTTATCTCTCAAATCATTGTCATAAGGTGCAACATAATAGTATTTATAAATGAAAAATTCATGAAATCCATGTATGGTATTTGATTATATAATCAATTTCCGATTTTTAATTTCACACGTACACACAACGTATATAGTATCAAGATAATAAGTAAGTATAAAAGTATAATAAAAGAAAATTGAAAGTATAAAATACAGCTATTCATATTGATAAACACTATAATCAGAGATAAATTACTAACAACACAGTGTGGAATGCACATTATAGATTTTTTACTTGGTTACACCACATGACATTGTTTCAGTGTTTCTTGAAAATGGAATAAAGGTTTTGTAAAACAACACAAATACAAGAACTTGCCACATGAGTGTGAAAATATATATTTGAAATATTATACTACATTAACCCAAGTCAAGTGTGGAGTTACAATAAAATGTGTAGGTTTCGTTGATGTGCCAATTTCCACAGGATAAAAGACGTCATGGCATTCATGAATTTCTCATGGCCAGATCAAAAGCCTTACAGATTTAATTTCGCCTACGTGTCACCCAGCCATCCTCGTGGAGACCACAAGAAAAAGATTAGTGCTGCCGCCCTCACTGTAGCCTATCATAGATGTGTGAACTGTACAGCCCAAAAAGAATCTCATGGTAGGGAACATTTTCAAGGCAACTGATATGGGTGCACTCTATAACCCCCACAATAGGTCAAGGCTCCAACCTGGTTCAAAGGAAGACGTAATTCCGGACTTTCTCAACTGCTAGATATACCAGTGCCACATTTAATATGTTGTATATGCGTATTCATTTCACCATAACAAAAAGCGCAGAGTAGTGAAAGAAAGCAGCTATTGTATGCGTTGTGTAAGACCACAACAGTGGCTTAAAGTTCTGAGCTCTTGCCCGGACTGAGCGCGATTCAAACCGCTAAGAATCTTGCCAGTTGATGTGCCAAGTGAAACAAACCACCTTACAGATAAAAAAGAGTCTATTTCAGCCCCTCCATTGTACAGTGAAATACAGGGATGTTTTTGTTTCCCCCCCTCCTCTGTCCTCTTTGTCAAACCTGACTTTGATCTGGGACATGGGGTTCTTTGCGAGCATTTCCACAACTTTCATGAAGCCATTTTTAGCAGTTTCATTGTTCTAGTTTTGTTGTTTTTGTGACAGGTTTTATTCACAAGTGTTAAATAATTGATCTCCGTCATGGGACAAGAAGTTGAATCGTCACGGCGGTTTGTGCGAAATGTAAGGAGATAGAATTGACACAGTGCTCCGTGTTCCAACTGTCTTCACTGTCGTTGTTGTCGGTGTTTGTGCGGTTTTAATAACTGTTGCTGCAACTCAGGTTTCAGGCGTGTCCTCATTTGCGCGTGTTTCCAAATCTTTTTTGTTTGGCATCGCTGTGAACGTCACCAGTAAGAATGATGACCTGGTGAAGAACTGCATGAAACATCAACATCAGTGTACTGCTGCTTGCTCAGACATAAACATGACCATGTAACCTGATGAGCTTGCAGGAGTGCTTTGGAATCAGAGCACTCCGATAAGGAGTCAAGCAGGTCAATTACGATACTGAAAGGTTCACACAGAACAATGTGGAGCTTGTTAGTAAAGCGCAACAGTCAGTATGTTGTCATACGCAATTATAGTTGAGCTACAACAAGTTTTTGTGGAGTCGAGGTGGAGCTGAAGTCTAAATATACCTGAGAGAATGCGTAAATGAACATTTTGATGGGGTTTTTCCCTCCAGACTTTTATGATTTCGGACTAAAGCATTGAAAATTATATTTTAATAATTTTTTAATATGAAATCAGACCGTTAAGTCGCAGTCACATTAGCACATTTTTGGCAAAATTTTGTTGTCACAGTGAATTTATGTGACCAACTGTTGCAAAATCTTCGGATTCCAGTTTAAAATGACTAGATTTTTTTGCATTAATTTCCTCCATAGGAATTTCAAAAATATTCTTAATAAAGAGTTCTAAGCTAAATCACAGCATTACTTCATGTGATTGGGAGTTCACTGCTGAGCACTTATGTCATGGCTCTTGTTTCTGTGGCAAAATGGACTTGTCTAATTGGTAGATCTAAAGCCATTTCAGGATTGTGGGTAGTGTAGTTTAAAAAAAATAATAAATACATTTGAATTCACCCTGCTTTATGGTTTCTATGGAAGCTTTTATCATTGCATTAAAACCTCAGATCTCATTGTAGGTCTGTCTTAACAAGTTTATTCATTACCATTCAAAAGTTTGGGGTCAATAAAAAAAAAAATAAATTTCAGACATACGCATTAAGACAGTAGACATTTTTATATTAACAAATCATTTTATTAAATAAATTGCGCTCTTTTGACTATCGATTTGCCACTAATCCTATAACTGTAACTGTATGTAATGTAAAATGTTAAACAGCACAAGTTTTCAGACATTGATAATAAGAAATGTTTCTGAATTTAATATAGTTTAATAAGTTTCTACTTTTAATATAGTTTATAATATAGTTTATCTTTAATTTTTTTGATTAATAATGCGCCTTGGTGAGCACTAGAGACTTTCAAAACATTAAATTTACCGTCACCCCAAATTTTTGAACAGTACTGTATGTTATTTTTAAAAACCAAATATCATTGGAAAAATGAATGTGAATTTTCACTGTCGCTTGATACTGTCTTTGATTGCTATTATTTTTCACTTTTGTTAATCAAATCAGATATGGTCTTGGTTGTGAATAGGACGAAGTTCCACATTCATGTCATGAAGTTTGTTGCCTGACTTTTCCTCTGGGAATAGTGCTTTACTGGATCAGTGTGTAATTGATTCCATTTTTATATCCGGCCCTAACCGACTATTTAATTAGAGGGCAGAAATCTGAAGATTTGGGACAAATCCTTGTTCCAAAGAACTCTTGTATTCTGGGAATTCCCTTAGTATTCCTTCTGCGTAAGAATCACAAATGACGCATTCACTGAAAGTTGGACATGGTGTCATGACTCTAAGTCTCAGCGGGGGGGGGGGATTAGATATGTCCTGACTAAACCGGTTAGTTCATTCCTTGGTGTACTGCCTTGGGCAACCGACTGTCACACCCAAAATATGTCTAATTCTTCCTTCCTCTTCTTTGTGCTCTTCTAGGCGCATAAGTAACTGAGAGCTCCAAAAAACAAGCACATCCAAGAACTTCACCAGTTCTGTCACCTCATTCTGCATTAACCATGGTGGACAAAATGGCATCTTTTGGGCATGCGCTGCTGCGCCGTCGTGTGCTGGACTGCTCTGGGGAGGAAACACGGTTCGCTCGGTGTCTGTCCACTCTAGATCTGGTGGCGCTCGGCGTGGGCTCCACACTTGGCGCTGGAGTCTATGTGTTGGCTGGGGAGGTTGCGAGAGAGAAGGCAGGTCCTGCTATCATCTTATGCTTCCTTGTGGCCGCACTTTCCTCCATGCTGGCTGGGCTGTGCTATGCAGAGTTCGGCGCACGAGTCCCTAAGACTGGATCTGCGTACTTGTACAGCTATGTGACAGTGGGAGAAATCTGGGCCTTCATCACTGGTTGGAACCTCATCCTCTCATATGTTATAGGTAAGTGTGTCCAGTAGCAGTTAATGATCATTTTGGAGAAATCAAGTTAGTTATCACTATAACTGCAATAAAAAAGGTTCTTGTTTTCAGGTACAGCTAGTGTGGGGCGAGCGTGGAGCTCTACGTTCGATAACTTGGTCGAGCAGAAGATCTCTACCTTCTTCAGGGCATCCATGGCCATGAAGGTTCCTGGGAAAGTTCTTGCAGAATATCCGGACCTGTTTGCCCTCATTCTCATCCTGCTGCTCACTGGTGAGAAATCTAAAACTAGAAATCATGATTTAAATATAGTTTTTAAAGAATTACAGATTTTTTTTTAAACAAAATGTCTCTTTATTTAATAATCAGAAAATTCTAGCTAAACCATTTTTTATAGCCGATAACCATTTAATAAAACGGATCAAGTTCTATATTATTTTGAGTAAATTAAAATAAATAAATAAATCAACCAGTTTAAATGTTACAAGTAAATTCAGGCATCACAACAATATTATAATTCATTTGGATATTGGCTAAAGATTACATTTACATTGTACTTAAATGTACAAAAATCAAAGTGTTAAACATTAACTTTAACTTTAAGTGAGGGTTAGATGATGAAAAAGATGACACAGATGCAAAAACGGGAAATGAGCATCCATAATTAAATATTTGATGTTGGCCGATGCAGATAACTAAAGGTCACACTTTATTTTAAGGTCCAATTCCAGCTACTAACAACAAGGAACGGCGATTAGACGTTTGCCCTCATACACTCCTCATTTGCTTGCTATTAATAGTTAGTAAGGTAGTTGTTAGGTTTAGATATTGGGTAGGATTAGGGATGTAGAATATGGTCATGCAGAATGTGTGCTTTATAGGTACTAATAAACAACCAGTATGTTAATAATAGGCATGCTAACAAACAACTATCTAATAGTGAGAACTGGTCCCTATACTAAAGTATAACCAAAAAAACTATAGTATCTCAGTACAGTATGGTACCAATATATTGTGCATCTCTAGTTTTTATGATCAAGTAATAAATGTAAATAAAAGTGTTACATTTAAATTTAAAATTATAATTCAAAATCATAATAGTGACCTTATGAACATTTATCCCTAAGCATGAAGTTTAAATAGTGTAATCAGTACACATGTAATCTCTGTACATTTGAGTGAAAAAAAACAAAAACTGAAATTGTTATAACTGAATTATTAAGTAAGAGGTTTCTGATTTTGATGTGCGATTTCCTCCTCAGGACTGCTTGCTTTTGGTGTAAGTGAGTCTGCTCTGGTGAACAAGATCTTCACTGGGATCAACCTGATAGTGCTGGGCTTTGTCATCATCTCTGGCTTTGTCAAAGGCAACACAGCCAACTGGAACCTCACATATGAGGACTTCGTCAATGATACAAATATCACCGAACCAGAGTAAGTTTGACATGAAAGAATCCTGCTCATCGTTTCAGCCACAAGCTGCTTTTGAAGTGGTGCAAATGAGGATTTCTGACAGTTGTGCAGTGGATAATGTGATTTTGTGCACCGAATGCATGCAAGAGACTTGACAAATCCATTTGCTCTCACAGATTGGTAGAAAGCACATTTGGAAGTGGAGGTTTCGCACCGTTCGGCTTTGGCGGCATCTTATCTGGCGCAGCCACCTGTTTCTACGCCTTTGTGGGCTTTGATTGCATTGCTACAACAAGTATGTCTTTTAAATGTCATAATTATAGAGCACGAATACTGACTGCTGAACATTTTGTTTTTGTTTCTTCTGAAACCATCTGCAGGGTGAGTCATAAATGTATGTGGTTCACTTTAACCTTATTTTTTCCTGTAGGTGAGGAAGCCAAGAACCCGATGCGCTCCATCCCTGTGGGCATTGTGGCCTCTCTGCTCATTTGCTTCTTTGCTTACTTTGGTGTGTCAGCTGCTCTTACGCTCATGATGCCCTACTACAAACTCAACACCCAGAGTCCCCTGCCCGAGGCCTTCAGTTACGTGGGCTGGGCACCGGCACGTTATATTGTAGCCGTTGGTTCACTCTGTGCACTTTCGACAAGGTAACTCAAGAACTTATTTTCCTGTTATGTTTTCGTTCAACATTTTCCATTTATCTCAATCTTTGTTTTATTTTATCGTAGTTTGTTGGGCTCCATGTTCCCTATGCCTCGAGTGATCTACGCTATGGCAGAGGACGGGCTGCTCTTTCGTTCCCTCTCCAGGATGAACAAGAGAACCAAAACTCCGCTGCTGGCGACTGTTGTGTCTGGAATAGTGGCAGGTGTGAGACGTTTTTCGTTTGTTTGTGTTCACAAATTTAGGTTCCAACTGAAATCGGAAATGCGGCAGCCAATCAGAACATACTTGTTTGTTTAGTATACAGTTATGTGGATTTTGGACCAATGAGATTTCACAGTGGGCGGAGCTACCCAGTGCAGTGCTGCAGAAATGGAAACATAATGTTTGTTTTTGTGGCTGCTACTGATAAAAACGTATATTTACATGGCAGCGACAGCTTTTATCAAAAAAACACAGGGGGGGGTGGGGTTTTTTTTTTTTTTTTTGTTTTAAGCGTTCACCTCTTAAAGGTGGGGATGTTATTAAGCTTTTATAGGTTTGCATTCAACTTGTTTTTTAATCTTTTTTCTTTTTTTTTTTTTAGCTCTCATGGCGTTTCTGTTTGATTTGGCTGCTTTGGTTGATCTCATGTCCATCGGGACATTGCTTGCATACTCTCTGGTGGCCGTGTGTGTTCTCATCCTCAGGTAGGTTAAACCCAACATCACAAACACTGCTACTATCAACTGCCTAAATTGTTTAGAGAGGCCATATTGTACACGTTTTTCCTAATTTAGTATGCATAATTCATAATTTAGTATAATACAACCATTTCCATTTAAAAACTGTTTATGTAACTCCTTTATGTAAATTACCTTTATGTTTGGCCAATTTTTTTGTACACTACTGGTCAAATGTTTTAAGTCTGTAAGAAGTCTCTCTCAACAAGACTGCATTTATTTGATAAAAAAAAAAACACAGAATGTATATTGTTTAAAATATTTTCAATCTAAATTATTATTGAAAATAGCTGATTGTATTTAATATAGTTCAAAACGTCGTTTATTGGTGCTTCCAGAAACATTCATTATTATTATCAATTTGAAAACAGCGTGCTGCGTATATTTTGTAGTAACCATGATCTTTTCCCCCCCCCCACTGTATTCTTTGATGATTAAAAACTTGAAAAGAACAGCATTTTCCTGGAAATTATTTATTTGAAAATAATAATTGCGCAATTTAATGTATCTTGCTGAAAACAATAAAAAATATCTTATTGACCCTAAACTTTTCACTTTTGCGTTATGTAAAATGATTAACAACAATGCATGTTGTGGGTTTGCTTTTGTTTGGGTCATTTATGTACTTGGTTTGACTCAGCGGATCTTTTTGTCTGTAGATATCAGCCAGGCACCCTGAGCTCTTCCAGTCAGACTGAGAAACTGGTGGAACTGGTCGGTGGGGAGAAGGTGGCTGTATGTGGAGATAGTGGAGATGAATATGGCATAGACCTGGATGACAATCCCCGCAAAGAGAAATTCTCCCCGAAACTCCTCCTGGTTCCTTCCCAGGACTCGCCGACTGAAATGTCAGGAACTATTGTCTACGTCACAACCGCTGTTATCTGTGAGTGAAGATGTGCTTCATTGTCACTGCTTGATGAATGATAGCTATTAAAGGGACAGCTGATCCAAAAATAAAAATTGTGTGAACTATAAAAGTGTGAGTTAGGGATTTTATCTATATTATAAACAAACAAAAATCGTAAAATTACTGGTTCAGCAAGGATGCATTAATTGTCATTTAAAAATCTTTTGAACTTTCTAGTTATCAAAGAATCCTGGACAAAATGTATCACAAAAATATTAAGCAATAAATATGTTTTTGATAATATTATTGCGCACCAATTAATCATATTGAAATGATTTCTGCTAAAAATTCACCTTTGAAATGTATTAAAATAGAAAACGGTTATATTAAATTATAATAATATTTCAAGTAGTACCGTTTACTCGACCGAGCCCAAAAAAATACCCAAACATTTAAATGGTAGTGTATGTATGTGCGTTCATATTTGCATTTATTTAATTGTGATTCAGTAATAGATTTGGCTGATCCTGAATCTGTTGATTATGGACTAATTCCAATATTCTCTTGTCTTTGTAGCTGTGCTGATCACCGTGCTGTGCATGGTTTTGGCTCTGCGTCTGGAAGCCATGGTGAATCTTGAGATTGTGTGGGTGATGACGTGTGTCATTCTGGTCCTGCTGTGCATCCTGTGTGTCATTGTGATCTGTAGGCAGCCTGAGAGCAAGGAAGCTCTCACCTTCAAGGTACCAGATGTCCTCATTATTGATTTTGCCTTTTATTATGCTATAAATCTTTGCCTCGGGCTTAACCGTAAGCACTGAAGTGATGTAAAAGGAAATGCGCTATTACAGCAATCAATACTCCCAGCTTAAAAGGACAGCTCACCCATAATGAAGTTCAACGGGCAGCATTTATTTGCCTCCATGCCATACAAAGCTGCCTGAATTCTTTCTTCTGTGTAAGCAATAATATGTGGGCACTATGAAAATGTATTTATAATCTCACACCGCAATGTCACCGATTTTCTTCAATTTTTTTTTTCATTTAACAGTAACCTTGTCTGATTCCAACAATGAGGCAGATTCCTTTCATTATTTGATTACATTTTAAAAGATGAATTAATTTGTTAATGATTTATGCCTTTATTTGATTACCACAGACAATAAATTTGTATTTGTATTTGTAAAACATAAATCTAGAAAAATTCAAACAAACAACAGAGAGATCTGGAAAAAATAAAACATTTCTATTTTCTAAGGTAAAATCATAATTATAATTTTTTTTTTTTTTACTTGCAAAGTTTTACAATTCAGTTTCTTAGACACGAGGTGTGTTTATTTTTGAAATTATTTCATTCACATGGAATCAAGAACAACATGGAATTTGGGAACATATACAATTTTTGGAGGAAAAACAAACCGATTTTATAGTGCCCGTAAAATTTCATTTTTCTTAAACTTTTAATAAATTTGGATAAATAGTAAAATTTTCATTAATGATTAGACATGCTTTTTGATTATTACAATTTATTTTAACCATTAAAATGGAATCCAGAAATACTAAAATGGATTTCAGATGTCTCCAGACTATGATTCCTTCCACTTGGATGATATCAAACATTTTTGATATTTTGAACTGATTTTAGAACACATATTGCTTTTATTTGTCATGCGTCTCCTAGCAACAATGTGCACATTTCTGCATGAGTTTGTTGTGATTGGAACGACCTGAAAGTGGTTGAGTGTATGATGCTCAGTTTTTCCTCTGTAACCATTTACAAAATCAGCAAGTCTACGATGACTAGTATTTTCAGATTTGCTCATATTTGAAAGGTCATACAGTTTCTTAATCTTCCTGTGTGCAGGTGCCTCTGTTGCCCTGGCTGCCGCTGTTCAGTATCTTTGTCAACATCTATCTCATGATGCAGCTGGACGTGGCCACCTGGTGCCGCTTCACCGTGTGGATGGGTGTCGGTGAGTACATCTGTTCATTTAGCTCCTGCCTGCGATAGCACCCTATTTGTTTCCTTCCTTCCAAACCACCCACTTCTTTTCTCATGTCCGTTCCCAGGTTTTGCAATCTACTTTGGCTACGGCATCCGGAACAGCACCGAGGGCATGAACAGCTCCCTCCGAAAATACGAGCCAGCCCTTCAGAACAAAAGCCCCATATATATAGGCGGTGAGGAGAGTGAAGTGGAGGGCATTTCTCCTTGATAGGAAGAGAACGATGGATGGGCATGCTGCCCTATGTGTTTTCGTTGAAGTCTGCAGATTTATTGTAAAAGTCATGGCTCATTTATTGTAGACACTGCCCCAAACATCTCAATTGCAAAAGGATTTCTCATTATCTCGAAATGGTCAGGTTCTTCTTAAAGTGCCCCAAGAGTTTTCCGTTAGAGGTTGTCATGCAGCCTTGGCCCTCCAGTACTGTAAATGCTGGTTTGAAAGTCCTGCGGCTGCTGTTGTAATGGCCATATTGTCTGGCAGACAGTGAGCTGACTGTGTACAGGGTATTTTATTTTCAGGATTGAGTTCCAAGTACATTGTTTGTGCGCTAAAGCCTTTGGGTCCAAAATGGTCTCCTTCACCTCCTGGTTTCCCAGCACGAGGTTGTGAAGTACAACAGGGCCCCCTAGTGTTCAGAATTTGAAAATGGCAATACCGTTAGACAGTATTTGTGGTCATTGGTTACTGTAAGACAGAATAATTGAAGAACTACGAACTAAACAAAAAAACTGACTGAAAAGCTAACAATGTTTTAGCACTACTAAAAGCCCCCGTCTCGAGAGTGACTTGTGAAAAACGGTTGCCCATTTCCTAGCATGGACGGCTATTAGTACTGCTGTTGCTGTTATGTTTGGAATAATGTTTTGGACCAATGTTGTATATTAAATGAATTTTCGATGTATTTTCCTGTGTGTCAGTGTGTGTGTGAGAGAGCGTGTTTGATGCTTATACAGGTTGCCCAGATCGGTTCCGCTTTACAAAATATTAAATATTATTGGGGAAAAACTGTTATATATTGACATGTATGTTTTAACCATCCCAACTTCCTTAACTTGATAGATTTACTTTCAGTAATCTGTTATAACAGTGTTTCCTAGACGACATTTATGGAAGGTTGCGTGAGTACTATTGTTTCTCGGCCAAAACTATTAACGAGACGTCAAAGTTGTTCACCGTTTTTTTAAATTTTATTAAATTTTTTTAAAGAATTTATACTCTTATTCTGCAGTAATGCCTTAAATTGGAAATGACCATGAAAGCATGTATATATTAGGAAAGATTCTATTTCCAAATATTACATCGAAGAAATCTTGAAACCATAAGAAAATAATAAGATAAAATTTATTTAATTAATAAAGGCTGCCGTTTAAAATATTTCAAATAGAACGGTTACTTTTAAGCTATATGTTTCACTGTTTTTTTTTTATCAAATAAATGTAGGCTTGATGAGCATAAGAGACTTCTATCAAAAGCAAAAATCGTAACGACTCCAAACTTCTTAACGGTGGTGTATCTACAGTAATCTGTACCAACTGGTAATGTGATAGTAACCACCGCTGACTTGAAAGATTCTGAAAGCTTCCTATA
This sequence comes from Sinocyclocheilus anophthalmus, assembly GCA_018155175.1. NCBI lineage: Eukaryota > Metazoa > Chordata > Actinopteri > Cypriniformes > Cyprinidae > Sinocyclocheilus > Sinocyclocheilus anophthalmus. The sequence continues at coordinate 37,089 of JADLZN010000211.1, forward strand.
TTGTTTGAAGGAAATAGCCCATAATAATCTTTCATTTTTAACAGTATTAACTGTAATATTTGAGCAGAAACTATGGTTACTGTGCTAACTTACTGTAATAACCAACTCACAGGTCAAGGGTAAAACCCAAACTTGACTGAAGTCCTAAAGAAACAGGCTTTGAACAGCCTTTGTTTCATATCTGAAGGTGTAGATAATTGAGAAAAAGTGTCACTATTTTTGACCAGATTGTTATTATTATTTTGTTTTTTTTTTAGTTTCCATTGAAACTTGTTCTTGGCAGCTTGGCTGTTGAGTTCATGTCATCTATTTTTTGTGTTTATTAGAGAATTCTTAACATAGTGGACTACTAGTTTACTGTTGCTCAATCAAACTTGTTGATTATCTTGGGCTCCCATCATACCTTTTTGAAATTTTATGGTATGAATATTTAAGCCCTTCAGGGGTTTTTTTTTCAGCTGTTTTTCAGTGTAAACTAATTGTGTTCAGATAATCGGAGAGCAACAGAGGCTTTTCTACACGACAGAATAGAGTAGAAGTTGTTTAAAACCACTATTATTTTTAAACCCATTTTGTCTTTAAGATATTAACGAAGTGTATTTTTGTATAGCTTTACTATTATATTAGTGTTTCACAATCAGCTAAAAATGGTTCTGTTTACATGTACCAGAAATGTAGAGTTTTCCGATGACGCATTGTTGTCTGATCCCAGGCATTACTAAGTCTTGATTCAGTTTGGAGACGTAGGTCTCCTGTAGATCAGTGCCTGACGTTTCAAATGTACCTCAAAGATGGTTGGTATATATCAATTCATACCAAGTCATATGCCTTTGAGATACACTTTTAGTGTTACATGTGTTTATCAGTATATAAATATATATATTTTGTTTGTCTTTGGGTTTTTTAAACTAAATATTCATGCCATGTACAAAGAAAATGAGCTGTATTATAAAAATTCTGTTCATGGGTTTTCTTTTTTTAAATAAAATGTTTCGTAAAACATCAGAGGCTGTTTGTTGTGGCTTTAAAGCAAAATATATAAGAAGGAAATCATTTTAGACACAAAATCTTTTGTCACATTTTATTGATAGTTCGTCTCATCTCTCACACAAGATCAATCAATACACAGTTAAGTCATTTCAGTCGGCTAAATGACATTGTATTAGTCTGTAAGTCAAAAAATCGTACATCTCAGCAGCTACTAACCTCAAGTGACCGGCAACAGTTATGAAAGAGTGAACTTTATTAAGAACCAAACCAGAAAAAAAAAACAGGGACATGATTTAACAGTGCTTTACAAATAGCTGTATTGGTAAAGTCTGGAAAAGTGTCTGTAGTGGCATCATGACCCATTTTAAATGAGGAAAAAGGCAGGGAACTCAAATGTGGCTCCCCATAACTGAACGTTTTCAGGAATGTTTACAGATGATCTCAGAGATTTGAATGTAGTGGTTGAAAATGCATTTTATTAAGTGTGTATTGGATCATTTAACAATCGGTGTGAAACCTTGAAGGAAAAAGAGACTTCTCATATTCCCCATTATTGATATGACCTCTGCTGGCGAAATTAGTCATTTTCTAAAATTTCATCCGCATCGACAATTAGGTTTTATCAGACAACACATAAGAACCTAAAATTTCTCCCCTGCTATTTGACAAATTAAAAAATTGAAAATCAGAGGTCCCGCATATAATAATCACAACACAGACCTACATTCCAAAACTGGGGTTGGTAAGATTTAAAAAAATGTTTTGAACGGAGTCTATTATTTTCACCAAGGCTGCATTAATTTGATCACTAAATCCCGTAACAATGCAATATTGTGAACAGTTCGTTAAATACTACAGTTTGAATTTAAATTATCTAATTATAGATATTTCAAACTGTATTGATTCCTCTAGTAGCAAAGTCGTCATTACTACTCCTTCATTCATGTCTCTGGTGCTTCAGAAAAAAATAAAAACAACGACTTATTTGGTGCCCAAGAACATTTCTGTTACAATGTCTTCTCAATGGAAAACAGTTGTGCTGCTTAATATAATTTATTTCCCCTTTTCTTTGATGAATAGAAAGTTGAAAGAACCGCATATATTTGAACTTCTGTAATATTATTGATGTCTTTACTGTCACCTTTTTTTTTTTGTTGATCTTTTGCTCCTTGCTGATAATAGGAATGCCTTCAACAAAGGAATAAGAATAAAACACATTAGGGGCTATTTAATCCAATGGGATGTTTGGATTGGTGTGGTCCTCTTGTACGTGCTCTCAAATGATCCATCATTTCTGGGTGAATTCTGGTGTAAACTTCAGATCAGTCTTTGCTCCAAAGGATCAGTGTTTCTGCATTTTTTTTACTTAAACGGTTCCCACAACTCAGTTCTCTAGGTTCCATCCTGCCAGACTGACCGAGAAGACTTGCCAAAGCTCCAGGAAATTCACATTTGCTGATATTTAGGTCATTATTTCAATTGGCTTTAAAGACAATAGGAACTTTATTTGAAAGCAGGAAACATTGATGGAGGGGACTAGAGTATTTGTGGGTTGTCAAGCTAAGGGAGAACAACAGCACTGGTTTTGCAGTGAAGGAGCATGATACAGAAGTCACTTGATCAACAGAGGCAGCGGCGGTCGCTCTTGGTCACCTCCTCGGATGAATGCACCACGTTGGGCACAAAACCGCTCTTAACACCCTCCCAGCCCTCCTGGATGGTGATGTCACCACTTTTGACTAGATCGTAGATATCGCGCGTCAGCTCCGTGAAGGCCCTCTCTACATTTATGGCATCGCGGGCCGAGGTCTCCACGTAGCGCATGCCGTAAGCGACTGCCAGTTTCTCGGCCTCCTGCTGGCTCACCTGCCGCTGCTGCTCCAGGTCACACTTGTGGCCGACCAGTATGAAGACAATGCTGTGCGGCTGCACGTGACTGCGCGCTTCCTCCAGCCACTCGTGGACATTCTGGAAGGAGCGGCGGTTGGTGATGTCGAAAAGCAAAAGGCCACCCACTGAATTACGATAATAAGCCCTTGTGATAGATCTAGATCACATACAGAGGAGAAGAGCAGACGATATCAGACAGGTGGTGGAACACGTTGCATATTACATCATATAAATTAGTGGCTGCATGTGGATGAGCAGTAATTTATATTCAAAAGGATGAATTAATTTGTATTAAATTACATTAAACTAGCATGTAAATACTTGAAGGGAACTGATGATAATAGCCTATAAGAAAGCTATAACCAGAAAATGGTTACAGCCTGAAATCCAGGAAATTAGTGACCAGTTTGAAATAATTTATGAAATCTGATGCAGAAGTAGAGACTGATGTGAGGCTCTTTTTTTGTCCTATCTTTTAATTTATTTAATGCGATCCATATGTACAATGACACACTAGAAAAAAAAAAAGCCTTCTATCATTTGGAATGTTTTTAAAAAAAAAGTAATTATTACACGAAATTGAAACAAAAAAAATTAATTAATATATATAACAGTGGGGCAAATAAGTATTTGATACACTGCCGATTTTTTAAGTTTTCCCACTTACAAAGAATGGATAGATCTGTAATTTTCATCGTAGGTACACCTCAACTGTGAGAGACAGAATCAAAAAAAAAATCCAGAAAATCACATTGTATGATTTTTAAATAATTAATTTCCTTTTTATTGCATGAAATAAGTATTTGACCACCTACCAACCAGGAAGAATTCTGGCTCTCACAGACCTGTTTGTCTTTAAGAAGCCCTCCTATCAACTCATTACCTGTATTAATTGCACTTGTTTGAACTTGTTACCTGTATTAAAAGACACCTGTCCACACACTCAATTAATCAGACTCCAACCTCTCCACTATGTGCAAGACCAAAGAGCTGTCTAAGGACAACAGGGACAACATTGTAGACCTGCACAAGGCTGGGATGTGCTACAGGACAATAGGCAAACAGCTTGGTGAGAAGGCAACAACTGTTGGCGCAATTATTAGAAAATGGAAGAAATTCAAGATTACTGTCAATCTCCCTCGGATTGGGGCTCCATGCAAGATCTCGCCTCATGGGGTAAGGATGATCTTGAGAAAGGTGAGGGATCAGCCTAGAACGACACGGGAGGACCTGGTCAATGACCTGCAGAGAGCTGGGACCACAGTCTCAACGTTTACCATTAGTAACACACTACACCGTCATGGAATAAAATCCTGCAGCGCGCGCAAGGTCCCCCTGCTCAGCCACACTGTCCGCATGCCCGTCCTGAAGTTTGGCCAAGACCAGCTGCTGATCCAGAGGAGGCATGGTAGAAGGGGGGGTGGGGGGGTGGGGGGGGGTGGGGTGTGTCCGATAATACCAAATAGCACGTTATAAACTAAAATAGGTATATAAACTGACAACACGCGCATATTGGAGGAAGAAGAAGGATGAGTACAATCCCAAGAAAACCATCCCAACCGTGAAGCATGGGGGTGGAAACAGCATGCTTGGGGGCTGTTTTTCAAATAAATAACCAGGAATCCAGGACGACTGCACCGTATTGAGGGGAGGATGGATGGCCATGTATTGCAAGATTTTGGGCATATGAGTGGGTTTGGCTGGGGTCTTCCAGCAGACAATGGACCCCAAACACACAGCCAGGCAACTAGAGATTGGCTTCGTAAGAAGCATTTCAAGGTCATGGAGTGGCCTAGCCAGTCTCCAGGCCTGAACCCAATAGAAAATCTATGGAGGGAGCTGAAACTCCATGTTGCCGAGCGACAGCCCCAAAACCTGAAAGATGTGGAGAACACCTGTATGGAGGAGTGGGCCAAGATCCCTGCTGCAGTGTGTGCAAACCTGGTAAAGAACTACAGGAGGCGTCTGACCTCTGTAATTGTAAACACAGGTTTCTGTACCAAATATTAAGTTCTATTTTTTTATTGTATCAAATACTTATTTCATGCAATAAAATGGAAATTAGTTATTTAAAAATCATACAATGTGATTTTCTGGATTTTTTTTTTGATTCAGTCTCTCACAGTTGAGGTGTACCTACAATGAAAATTACATATCTCTCCATTCTTTGTAAGTGGGAAAAATTGAAAAATCAGCAGTGTATCAAATAATTATTTGCCCCACTGTAAAATCCTAAAAGTCAAAAATATCTGAAAAAATAAACACTATATTCATAGATGAAGCACACACCACCCAATACGACAAAATACAAAATAGTAATAATATCCCCAATGGAACATCTTGACTAAATTAAGAATCAAGGAAAGACATAAAAGTTTGAGCTAACAATATCCATATGGTAACAATAGTACTTTGGAGGAATTTTTGAAGAAAACAAGATATTGGAGTACATTTGACAAGATGCTACTAATTTAGTTTCAAATTCTACTTCCATTTCATGATTATCATATGATTTCATTCGGTACCACTTTACACTAGTCATTAGTTAACATTATTTACCTCTTTGTTCACATCACACACAGAACATGAACATACTCTACAGCATTTTATTAATCTTAGTTCATGTTATTTAAACAGTTACTTCGGGGGGGAGGAAGAGAGGGGGGTGCATTATGAAAATCAAGTTTTGCTTTTTAACATTAGTTAATGCTCTGTGAATTAACATGAACTAACAATAAACAGCTGTATTTTTATTATCTAACATTAACAAAGTTTAATAAATACTGTAATAAATGTATTTTTCATTGTTTGTTCATGTAAGTTAATACATTAACTAATGGAACCTTACTGTAAAGTGTTACCAAAATAACTCAATGTTACTTGCTTTTTCTTTGTAATTATTTGTGAAATGTATTCGCAATTTCTGAGTGGAAACTGTTTCTACACCAGTGTAATAAGTGCACAATAATATTTCTTCTGTCAGTGTATTAAAATGTTTTATTTGTGTTTAATGTCTGAGATTGCATGTACTGTCCTCTTATAAGGAAATGTTGAAATCAACTCAATGAAACCTACATATTAAAAAACTAGCATGTAAGGCCAATCCAACATTTTTCATTTTAAATGAAAAAAATGAAAAAAATAAATAAAATCACAAAAGGTGACCTAAAAATCCTCCTTACACAAGACAAAACAATAGAATCATTAAAGGGTTCCTACAAATATGATGCGTTTTCAATTTTTTCCTTTCTCTTTGGAGTGTAACAAGCTCTTGGTGCGTAAAGAAGATCTGTATAGTTGCAAAGACTAAAGTCTCAAATCCAAAGCGATATTCTATATAAAAGTTAAGAGTCAACCACACCTCCCTAAAACGGCTCATTCTAATAAAAACAAAACCGCCCCCACCTTTCACCTCACTATTTGGGAAGATTTGCATCCGCCAGCCTCATGTTCACGCAAAGAAAGAGGAGTAACTTTATTCTCACATAAGATCAATAAAAATATTGTTGCGCATGTCGTGAATGCGCTGTGTGTATTACATATACTGTTGAAAGTGAAACTACTTTGTTTGGTCGTCCAAAAGAGGACACAACTAGAAATCAATGGCTAAGTTGTATTTACAACACTGTTCCAGAACAGTTGAACCCAAATATTTGGATGTGTGCAGCACATTTTATGGAGTACTGTCCTGGGAGAGTAATGTTTAGACTAAAATGCCGGCAGTTCTGACTCATGTAAGTACGTTCATTAAAGATTTGCCACTGATGATTCAAAAGCGAGTTTTTTTTGGGCAGTGTAGAGTAGCACTTGTTTTGTTTGTCATTGCTCAGATCACAAATGCAGACAGAGTTGTATGATTACGCGGCGTGACGCATGCACCAACGCGTAAAGCCATTATAATTCATTATGAAAGATCAGTATCACACTGAAGGATGCCAACACATGCACTCGTTTATTCATTTATAAATATTATTGTTTTTGTCTCGGCGCCTCCGGCCGACACGGGGCTCAACATAAATTTGACGGGTCGTACATTTCTGTGTCCACCTTGAGGGAGTCGGCCATCACAACGCACTGGAATATCTGATCCATCACAGCACCCCTCGCTTCTCAGCTATGCTGAGCTTTGTAAAATCCGCGTTTCAGAAAGGCGGGCGGAGAGGAGAAACAATGTACGTCAGTGGAAAAATAATTTTTTTTACTTTAAAACGCATAAACACATTTCATTACCCCAAATACACAAAAAAATGTTCAAATATAATTTACCTAAAAAAACAACCATCATATGACCGCCTTTAAGCACCGTGTTAATGTGTGCCTATAGCGTTTATGGGACATTCACATTATAGAAAGCATTTGCTCTTGTTGTCAACAAATCTAGTGGCAGGATGAGGATAGAAAAGTTTTTGGCTATGACTGGGCTTATACCTTCTTGCTCCCTCGAAAAGAGAAAGACGTAAAAATGCATTTTCCATGGTTAGGTGTACAGTAGCCATTTAGATAGCCTAAAAGCAACAACTAGACTAAAAACCACAAATCTCCTCATTAATATGAATTGTTTTAAACCTTAGAGAATGCATGTATATAACGTATCGTGTGATAGCTACATAGTAAAATATAACAACCAAGTCAACTACCACCAGATGTACCTGAATCTCTCGGGGCCAAATGCCGTGTCCCAGATCTGAAGGCTTGATGCGTTTGACTCTGGTTCAGAGTCTCTACCATACGGAGAAGAGTCTACGCCACCAGTAGGATCAGACCCAGTCAACGCAACGTTCCTTCTGTGAGCGTCGTCACAACCCTACTTCCCCACCGTCGAGTCGCCAAATGAACAATCAGCCTAACTGGGCTAAAGAACCATATGCTTCCCATAAATCATTTTTGATCTGTCAATAATACAGTGTCAAATTCCTAAATAATTTCACAGTAATATTTTCTGAGCAAACCTAAAAATGTACTGTTCGCGAATAGTTCACCTAAAAATGAAATTTTCTCAACACTTACTTATCCTTGAATTTTCATTTTTGTGTTTTATTTAGCTCAAAGTCATTTTTAAGGATCAGATGTAGATGATTAGAAGAGACTATCAGCTGAGCCTTGCTCTTTAAATGGACGACTATCCTTCAAATAGATGTTATGTATAATTACCTTATTCTATATATGATGCGAGACCCTGGATTTGTTTGGCAGTCCAAACTATTAAACATTTATACATTGGAATGATGTTGAAAAATTGTTATAACTGTGGTCAAATTGACCAAAAATGTGTCAATAAAATCTTTTTTGAGTACGCCTATGTGAATCTCAGTGCGTTTATAAGTATCAGACCCGAATTTTTATGTTAAAAAGTAATATAATTTATATAGTTTCATAATTAATAATAAACTGCTTAACACGATCTCCAACGATAATACATTTATAACAACTTAGCATCTCTCTATATACAAGTTTCTAAAGCTAGCTAAAGCATAGTAGATGCTTGCAGGCCTATGAGTCGAGCATCGCACTTGTTTAGAGAAATCGCTCTCTGAACACATATTGTTGTATCTTTCGTGTAATTATTACCTTGGTTATGCTTCTCAGTGTCTGAGGATGGCAAGCCCCATATTCTTCGCTGTCTTTCAGTCAGAAAGCGTATAATACCGTGACGTTCCCAGGCAAGGCATCCAAGCACACCCGACTGTTTTTGAGGATAAATGTGCAACCAGTCCCGCTTTGAATATGCACCAAATGACCAAACGAATGAACATAATCGACTGGGGCGTTTGCATTAAGGCCTGTTACTTTCGGAATGCCCATAAATTCTTTGTAAATTCATATTGTCAGTCTCATGATTAGGGATAAAGAGATGTTTGTGAAATGGCAGCAGTATCATCAGCATCATATAGCCTGACTCATCAGTACCATTACCGTAATAACTGATAGAGCGACGCACAGCTGGCGATGTCGCAAATCTCTGCTCTCTCATTCAACACTTCCAGAAGGCGTTATTATACTGGCAGCCACACTTGCGCCTGACCACTGATGCTTATCGTTATTGAATTTCAAATTTACTTTTTTTTTTAAATATAGTTACTATGCCAGCTCTCATCACCACCGTCACCTTCATTTTAATTCAAATTATTATTATTATTATTTTTTATTTAACCCGGAGTGGATTTAAATCCAGAACAATGCATAAGCCCATGTTAAAAACAGCATTATAAAAATTCAATACGTATACACTGTTAACCACGACACAATATTGAGAAACTACACTGAAAGAGAAATAAATAAATAAATAGACGCAAATTGTAACAAATTAAACTAAACTTAAACAAAAGATTCAGCTGCTTTAAGTATTGAAATAAAATTCGAATCATTTTAAAATGCCACAAAACTCGGAGGATCTTTATCTGTATTTGTGTAAATAAAACTTAGGGTACATATAATTAATATTATTGTTAGACCAGTCTGGCAAATGTAAACACTCCCATGTTGTGCAGTTGTATGGGTACATTGGGCAGTAGCCCCTCACTGCAGAACACAAGATCCGGGGGGCGAGGTTGGATCCACAGCTAGGGGTGGAGCTGGGTGGTTTAGGGATCAAGGGGTGAGAACCTTTAGGTTTAGGTATATGTCAGGTGGGAGGAGTTGGATCTGGATTCAACCACGCCCCCTGGATCTTGTGTTCTGCAGTGAGGACCATCTCACATTGGGAGGTGCTGCAAGCCCCACTTTTGGTGATATTAAATAATCTTTAATATATAAAATGTTTAACGTATAAAAGTACATTATTTTTACTATTTCTATTCCCACAAAGTTATCCTGACTTTTACAAATGTTACAAATATTCTATCTATCTATCTATCTATCTATCTATCTATCTATCTATCTATCTATCTATCTATCTATCTACACACACACAATATAAATCATTCTGATAGATAGGATAGATAGATAGATAATATATATATATATGTTATTTTCAACCTAAACAGAAGCGTGGCTATGACGCAACGTACTCATGGGCGTGGCGTGCTTGACTTCCATCGTTCATCACTTCTATAATTTACAGTAGCTGAAGAAGCAGAGTATATCCGTGGCTTTTAACATTTTGTGTTCTTCGGAGAAAAGACTTTAAAATACATATTATTCATGTTACTCGTTTTTTTTAAAATACGTCCACTTTGTTTTCTTTCTCATGTGGAGCTAATGAGAAGGTAAAGCCTGTAGCACAAACGGTGCTTGTATTTATTAATAAGGGGGACGAGCACAAAGTAACATGACAGCACTTTGACCTAACTTTGAGCATTATATAAATTTAAGAGCGCGTGCCTCTTACAAACTGTAATCCTACAACAATAATCAATGGATAAGCTGTGAAACATAAGAGCACTCATGTGCTGCAAACTGTACAAAAAGTAGGTCAGTGCGTTTATGATCCGGGTGTTTTTTCAAGTCGTCATGCAGAAAGAACATTTATTCAAAGTTCTAGTCATCGGAGACCTCGGAGTTGGAAAAACGTCAATAATCAAACGATACGTTCATCAGATATTTTCTCAACATTATCGCGCAACTATTGGAGTGGATTTTGCTCTTAAAGTCCTTCCCTGGGACAGTCAGACGGTGGTACGGCTGCAGTTATGGGACATAGCAGGTACGTTATCCTATTAAAACGTTTAATATTTAATGTATATGTTAAATATTTGATTTCTCCCACTGGCTTTATTTTATTTTTCTTTAGAATATGCTGAATTCACATTATTTAGGGTGCTAGTCAAAAGGCAATTTAATAACAAGATGTATTAGACAACAGTTGTATAGTGTTGGTGGTCAATATAATATGATAAATGATAATATGCTATTGCCTCTCTGAAATCTCTTCCCGCTGAGTTCTCTTGTGTTAATGTGAAGGAATGTGTCTTGTGTTAATCTCAGCTGGTCTCATACTCGTGCTAAAGTCACATGAGAGTTTGAGGTAAAGTCCAAAAACACACACACACACAGACACACACACACACACAGACAGTGTAGATCAACACAGTCTTATAGTAGATTTATTATTAAGAAAAAACATGATGCTATTTATGTCTGAGTGATGTTTAACCTCCAATTTGACATCCCATGTTTGTCATAGGACAGGAGCGCTATGGGAACATGACACGGGTTTACTATCGGGAGGCCGTGGGAGCCCTCATAGTATTTGACGTGACCAGAGCCTCCACGTTTGATGCAGTGCTAAAATGGAAAGACGACCTGGACTTAAAGGTCACTCTCAGCAACGGCAAACCTGTCCCAGCTGTGCTTCTAGCCAATAAGTCTGACCAGTCACGTGAAGGTCTGCGTTCCCAGATTCCAAAGCTTGATACGTTCTGCAAAGAGAACGGATTTGTGGGCTGGTTTGAGACCTCTGCAAAGGTGAGGGGTTTATTTTGTGACTATGAGCAGGATAGTATCTGATATGAACTACTTAGTAGTTTCATGGATGTTTATGATCATCCATTGGTTCGGCTCGATTTTCACAGATGTAGAGATACAGAATCAAGATCTGTGTATGTGTAACTGTTTGCATGTTTGCATTTAACACAAATACAGCAAGAATGCATTGTGCTCATTAGCAGGAAGGCCTTTGTTTACCATAGACCCATTTTAATGAGTTATACAGTTGTGTGTGAAAGGGTATAAAGTGCTTCCTCGGATAATGACACCCTACTGTCTGAAACATTTTAACTCTGGATCACCCTTATCACTTTATGACTGTGCTCTTTTGATTTTTATATTCTTTCTTTTTTAACTTTTTAATACAATTTAAAATTCCACCAGGCAGTTTACAGCTGCCTCTATATATTGTGAGCCATAATCTGACGTAGAGTTGCATTAAATGTTACGCCATACAACTGTTGCATTTGTCCTTGGGTAAATGTCACATGATCTGAGCTGCATAAACAGTGCTTTCTTTAAAAAAAATGTGCATGTACTATATTGAATTTATGTCACAAAATGCCTGTAATGAGTTGTGCATGTTATAGTATTATATGAGTGGCATAGACAATTATGTATGCATTAGAATAAGAATTTGACATGCAATTGGGAATTATATGTGTTATAAAATTAATATAAATGATATACAAGTGTATGTATAAATACACTTTTGTTCAAAAGTTTGGGGTCAATAAGATTTTGTATGTCATACTTTTATTCAGCAAGAATGCATTCAATTAATCAAAAGTGACAGTAAAGACATAATCTTTCTATATATGTTTCAAATAAATTATGTTTATGTTATTTTCTAGTAATCAAATGAAAAAAATGTATCATGGTTTCCACAAAAACATTAAGCAGCACAATCATTTTAACTGTAATAATAACTGAAGAAATGTTTCTTGAGCACCAAATCAGCACATTAGAATGATCTCTGAATGATTAAAATAGAATGAGTTTCTGAAGGACTTTCTGAGACCTTGGTCATGCTGCGAAACAAAATAAAATTTTCAAATATATTAAAATAGAACAGTTATTTAAAATTGTATTAAATTATAGTTTTACTGTATTTTTGATCAAATAAATGTAGCCTTGGTGAGCATAAGAGACTTTGATGTTCATATTCTTAATGTTTAATGTTCAAAAACATTCAGAAATCGTACTGACCCCAAACTCTTCAATGGTGATGTATGTGGCTGTAGTTTGCTTTGTGATCTTATTGTCTGAATGACTCCCATTTTCTTTGTGTTTCATTTTACGCCCACTGAAGGAGAACACAAACATTGAGGTGGCAGCTAAATGTCTGGTGGATCACATTTTAGCCCATGAGGAGAACATCACCAGCAACACAGACCCAGATGTGGTGGCCCTTCCCGGGTACAACAACAACACCACCAAAGAACGGGTCCGAGCCAGATGCAAGGCGTGTTCTAAATCTTGAATACAGGAGGATGAAAGTCAGTGAAAAAGAAATGAAAATATGTAGCAGTTTAAGGGGACTAAACCCAAAACAATGAGATTCATCTTCAAGATACAAGAAAAGCAACAAAATGACGGGGACTGTGAAGAAGGATTGTGCTGAGTGTGAAATCTCACATCATTAGATGCATTGTGTAGGTGGTGCTTCAATTTTGAACGATTTCACTCATCAGTGTTCTGTTTACAGGGGCATGCTCTGCGATTTTAGCCAGGTACCAGCTATTTTACGACACAAGTCCAGTTAAATAATATGCATTTCTTGCTGTTTTGTGTGCGGACTCTTTGAAAGCAATATTTAAGTAATATTTATTAAAAGTGGCCTCTGATTCAGTTATATAAGACTAAAAAACTATTGTGCACACAAAATGCCTTAATACTTGCACAGCTACATTATCTAGGAATGTTATCCTGCAACCTCTTGCATTAAAAAATAAAGCATACAGTATTTTCCTCCATGTAAGCTCTTGAATGTGATATTGTAGTCCTGCGCAATTCAGGGTTGTGCAATGAAAAGAGGCAAGACGCCCCATTAAAGACTCTGAAATGGCCGTCTGATGCATTCTTGTGTATGTACAGAGGGGGTTTAAAGCAGTGCGGAAATTCCACCTTAAGGTGCCCACCCCAGAAATTCTGACACAGGCCAATCGCCCCCCTCTCCAGTCACCTGATTCTGATACTGCCATTTTGCGCGGAGCGTCCGACCGTTAACTATAGCAAATTGGAATTGTTGCTTCATCAAAGATGTCATCAACCAGATGCTGAATTTTCATATTTAGGACCACTGCTGCAACTGTTTGACTGGGATAATATCCATATAATATTTCGTATTCTCAATAGCGCGTGCATTTATATAACACGTAAGGGCGCTGAAGGAATTTGGAAAATGATGCTTGGTATCAAATTCCGTGATGCACCGACTCCGCACATGAAATGAAGCAGGGCGAGATTTTCCGCGGCTAGACGTCGAGAACGCAACGATTTTCTTTTTCGTTCGCTGAGATAGTTCGCTTCGTTCAAACAGCAATTACATGGTTAACCGGCAACACCGGAGGCTTGCGAGTAACATAGTGTCCTTTTTGCGCGTGCTGAACTGGTAGGCCTATTTAAATAACGGTCTGTCATTATATTGTCCTCGTTTCAGCGCGCGGTGATTGCTGTTATCTGAATGTCAGAGCATCCTCGCCCGTGTCCGCTTCGTATCAGGGTAGCGCTCTCCGCAAGACCGACTAAGCCCACGGAGCGGGCTCCCACACACCCCTGCAGCAAATAGATCTGTTTGAAAGACGATTTATTGAAAATCGTAATATGTCAGGACAGTCCATCACGGACCGGATCGCCGCGGCTCAGCACAGCATGACCGGATCTGCCATCAGCAAAGCCGTGTGCAAGGCCACGACGCACGAAGTCAGCGCGCCCAAGAAGAAGCACCTTGATTGTAGGTTAAAGCAGAAAAAACGCAGCGAAATGTCACCCGTTGTGTTTTGCACTGTGCTTCGGCTGTCATGTAGATTCACTCTTTGCCGGCCGCTCATTTGCTGCTATTTACAACCTAACCGAGGACATTCAGATGATAACAGTAGATGATTATTTCTGGACAACCATTATAGAGTTCATTTTATTCAATTAACTGAAGGTCACCGTGGCACGTTCACGGACGTAATGCAAACTCGAATGCGTGATTGACACACTGACCAATTTGCATACGACAGACCTCCTAACCATTTCACATGACGTTATTTATTTATTTAATCGAAATACATTCTAATCATTTTGATTCTATGCATGCCACATCGGAAATATCATAACTAGATGTTTATTAAATAAGTATGCTGATTCCTATGTAGACAACATGTACATGGCTGATTCCTATAGGAAACATACAACGTCAAGGGCATAGCATGATGAAGACTAGCTTGCGTGCACAATGCAAGGTGCAGATTGCTCGTGATTTTTGTACCTTAATTCCAGTTTTTAATGTTGGTGTTGCTGTTTGTATTTCTCCATTGTTGACCTACACAGTTTGCTATCCTAGTCTGAGTCATTGACGGTGGCAGCAGTATAATGCAGTGATGTTTGTAGCTTAGGTGTTTCATATTGGAACACTTTAACCTTAATCTGGTTTATCTGAACATAAATACTGCGTTGCGTTTCTTAAATTAGTTTTTTTTTTTGTATTCATTAAATATAGGTTAATGCAAGTAGCATAGTGTAGCTATTTATGTAAAAAAAAAAAATCCTGTTTACTGATATGAGTCACAATAACGGAGAAAGGTTTGATTCTGAGATCGAAATACCATCACTATCTTGGCAAGGTGATCGGTATGAATTCACTAATAATAACTAAGCGTAGCTGATTAATGAAGCGGGTTATCAATTAAGCTGTCAGTTAATGAGTCCAGAGCAGATGTCCTGTGGGGGACATAAAGAAAGCAGCCTGCAGATCTAATAAACTGTCATGCTTATTCAAAGTAATAAAGGTAGCAGGTGTTCTCTGAATATGTGCTAGCGTTCACTGATACAGGTTCTATTACCAGTTAATTAGAGAGAAATCAAGTGTAACTTTTGAGTAACTGCTATTCGAGCAATGTCATGTTAGATAACAGACCAGCATCAGTACAGATTTTTTTATTACAGTGAAACATCACATTTCTGGCAGTTTACTTTATATTATATAATTATGAACCGCTGGAGTAGACAACAGATAAATACTGTGCATGGAATGTCATTAGAATGAATATTTGCCAAATTCGTTGGTTGATTTGTACAAAGCTATGGAATTACATCTAGATTAACTATACATTTTATACCAAATATGTGGCTGAAAGAATGTGGACACCTGAACAAAACAACCTGATTATTAGACATTTGATTTCTAATAGTCAATTTGACAACTATGTTGTAGATTTTATGCACCTGTTAATAATGGGTGTAGCTGAAATAGCTAAACCTGTTCATTCCTGTTCAAGTGGTTGTTCTTACTTTTTTGACCATATAATGTTTCATTTCAAAATATAAATTTTTCTGTTAGTACACTACTGTTCAGAAGTTTGGGGTCTGTACGTTTTTGAAAGAAGTCACAAAGGTTGCATTTATTTGATAAAAAATTCAAACATATATTTAATTTCAAACACAAGATATTTATGTAAAAAAAGAAATCCTATTTACTTGTAAGTCACAATAACAGAGATAGATTTGATTCTGAAATCGAAATACCATCACTATCGTGGCAAGGTGATTATTTGCAGTTCGAGTTTTTTTTTCATTGCACCTTTGTATGTGTCAGTATGGACACCTAACAGAAGACGTGAAGAATGAGGTTGTCAAAGGTTGCATTTATGTGATTAAAAATGCAGGAAAACAGTAATATGGTGAAATATTATTACAATTTAAACATTTTAAACTTTTCTTTTTTAACATATTTTAAAATGTCATTTATCCCTGTGATGGCAAAGCTGAATTTTTAGCAGCCATTACTCCAGTCTTCAGTGTCACATGATCCTTCAGAAATCAATATGCTGATTTGGTGCTCAGGAAACATTTCTTATTATTATTATATTAATGTTGGAACCAGTTGTGCTGCTTCATATTTTTGTGGAAACGTGATACATTTTTTATTCAGGATTCTATCATGACTAAAACATAACAGCATTTAACTGATCACATTATAAATGGTTTTACTCTCACTTTTGATAAATTCAAAGGGATAGTTCTCATAAAAATGAAAATTCTGTCATCACTGCTCCCCTCTACTAATTGAAGTCTAAGGCTACATCCCCTAAAGACACCCATACAGGTTTGGAACAACTTGATGGTGAGTAAATAATGACAGAATTTTCATTTTTGTGTGAACTATCCCTTTACTGCATCCTTGTTGAAACATATTAATTTCTTTAAAAAAGCCCAGACTTTTAAACAGTATTGTATATCAACTATTAAGTAGGTCCACCGACTTATTAAACCACAATATAATCGTCCTGGATCATGTACAGTCATTGTTTCTGCTCTGTTTTGCACAGATCTAATGCACTGCACCAATGAGCTGAACGTGAATATACCTCACTTGGCTGACACATTGTTTGAGAGGACAGCAAATCAAAGCTGGGTGGTGGTCTTTAAAGCTCTCATTACCACACACCACCTCATGATGTACGGCAATGAGGTATGAGTCGCTGCTTGAATTCTTGTTGTCCTTGTCAGTTTCTCAGTGAAATGTAGTGCGTCACAATATCAATGTAAAAGTACTTGCCAGGACAATCCTGCCAGAATTTTTGAAGTATTAAATCTTTCGGTTAGCTGTGAAACATAATATTTCTTGTTTTGATGTTTTTCAGAAGGTGTTTATTGTTATTATTCTGCTCAGTTTGCTCTACTGATAACCCTGCACTTGCTTTTTATCATCCAGAGGTTTATCCAGTACCTTGCATCAAGAAGCACACTCTTTAACTTGAATAATTTCATAGATAAAGGCGCATTACAAGGTACGTTTTATGGTTAATACTTCATAATAATTGTGTTTGTGAACCTACTCGTCAGATTTATGCTGTATGTGAAGATTTAAGTGGTCTAAAGCATTGTATCATTGAACGTCTGTTCTAGGTTACGATATGTCCATCTACATTAGACGTTACAGCAGGTATCTGACCGAGAGGGCTCTGTCCTACAGACTCGTCGCAGCTGATTTCACCAAGATGAAGAGAGGGTGAGGCGTCTGCTCTGGGGAAATATGCCTTAATGAGCCAAATAAGACAAATGGCAGCATTACTGCAGAAAGAAGGCAGAAGGTGTACAGTTGTGGTCACACCTGTCAGTTTCATCTATGTGTAACCTCATACCATTAATGTGTCCTGCACAGGACGGATGGAGTGATGCGCACTATGAGCATAGAAAAGCTGATGAAGACTCTACCTATCATTCAGAATCAGCTGGACGCCCTTCTGGATTTTGAGGTACAGGATACAACATATTTCAGTTTCCAAAGCCAAAATTGTGTGTGAATAAAATTAAAATAATATTAATGATTGTGGGGCGTGGTGGGGGGAAGAAAAATTGGTGTAGAAATTATGAATACATAAAATATCTAATCCAAATTAAAAACCAAAACATTAGCATAAAAAAAAAGCTTTTTTAATAAGTAACTAAAAAGACCCGCTTTAGTCTCACCATTTCACACCTGCTCTTACATCGCTGCAGTTTTACACTGCAATTCAGAGACTTCAGAGTAATTTCTTTCTTTTTTTTAATAATTACTATGCATTATTTAACATATATGGATCCAATAGCAGGGAATGTTGTCAAAGTATATTGGGTAAGTTGTCACAATGGGAAATATTGTCATTAAACAGCCTATTAAAGACATTTAAACATTAAAATAATTTGACAAAAGTGATATATACACTGTGTGGTGTGTAATTATATATATATAATCATATATATATAATATAATATAATAGATAGGGGTGACCCTGAATAGTCGAAGATTTGATGCTTCGATAGGAGGAGCCTGATTCGGCTATCAATCTCACAGTCGAATATTCGCGGGTGGTCATGCCATTTTGGCTATATGGGGGTGCTCAATGTCTAATTTCACATAGAACTACTGGTTTTCTCCCAAAGTTAATATACAGCTTATTAAAATAATGCTGTAAATAAGAATTTGAAAAGAAAGAAGCTTCAAATAAATATTGTAACGTGCGTGAATAAATCTAACCACCCCTACAGATTTAAGATTCACTTTCCATAATCCATGACCGACAGAGCATCTTGGCGGCAGGGATTTAAACTTTAACAAGACTCAAATTGACACAGGCAGAGTGAAAGACTAGGTCGATCAGGTAGGGTACAAGTGATTTAAAAAAAATTTCAGCCGGTTTATATATTATTTATCTCGTATAAGATACATTTGGTTGAGTTGCGCTGCAGTAAAGCGCTTCATTGTACGGTGATTATCTCAATCAGGACAAACAAGCATGCAGGAATATTAATCAACTTGACTGGATAAGGAAACAACTATATAATAAAACGCTGTGAATTTAAATGAGAGTTTAGTTGCTGTGTTTCTGCACGTTGTTGCGTGAAGAACGTGTCCACAAAAGGAGTTCATTCAGAGCTGCGCAGACAGACACGTTCATGTATTCGGGGCATTTTGTGCAGATAGTCTATAGTCGTAATATTAACGTTATGTTGTATAAATAAAACCGAAAAAAAAGCGACCCCGTATTCTTATGAGATAATGATTTAAATCCCATTCGCGATTAAAAAAAACCTGCTGATTCATTCATCTTCAGCGCGCGCAGCTAGCTCAAAACAGAAATGCAGAACATTAATAACTACTGTCATATACATAACGTTATAATGAGAGCACTATTGTAAAAAATGTTGTGAATTCTTAGGGTTTCACTGACGTTTAATGTTAACTATCTTTTAAGCAAAACAAAAACATTATTAACCCGTCTGTATCTGCGAGGCGTCCGGTGTAGGGCATAATCTGGCAGGGGTGCAGATTTCGGCACAACACCTGGAGCATTACACATTTTCCCTGTGTGTTAACATAATTATGACTGTCGAATGCGACTGACTCTTGTATTTTGCCCGTGGGGCACCCCGCCCCCAAAACATATGATTCGACTATCAGTCGAATATAGGCAAGATTCGAAAATTCCGATTCGACTACGAAAATCCTTAGTCGGGGACACCCCTAATATGAGCAATATCACACAAATAGCCATGTGATATCGCTCTATATCAGCATGGGTGTGATTCTGCCGTAGGTAATAACAGCTTTGTTGACATAGAGCGATACACATCATGGCTACTCGTGTGATAATTGCGTTTCAACAGACAGAAGTTCAACAGCAATTAAGTAAAAAACAAACACTGTCTTAAAAACCCTTTTGTGTGCGGAACTACTTCCTTGTGCCACGGATTCAAATCTCAAATTGACAGTTTAACAGATGAGCCCAAGCCTCTGTTACTAATTTGAAAACATCACTTTAGAACTAGTAATGAAGGAATGTTGCTTCGGTTGCTTCAATTGGAGTCTTATATATAATTAAATAATAATAATATATTATATATATATATATTATATGCCATAAGTTATATTATTATACCACATATAAGGTATATGCCTAATTGCACATATATATATATACTGTATATATTATTTTATAATAATATTATAATTTACATAATAAATTGTACATATGTAAATATACACAGTATATAGATGACACATAGCCTATATACTGTAAATTATATTTACATTTTTATATGTATAAAACTACAGCAAAAATATAAAATAGAACATAGAGGAATAAAATACTTAACTGTTGTTTTAAAAATGTTAAAATAATATACATTACAAAATATAAAACACACAAAACAAAAACTCTCAGTCTTCCATGACGTTTATGAAAAATCTTCTTGAAAACATAGTTGAAGCTTTCACTTTCACAAACCATACTGTTACTGAGATACAACCCTTGTAGCAACTTACCCCTGTATGGCGCTTTATATGCGGCTTTTGTACCAACACAAGGAGGAGTGGAAGCTTGATATTGCTTGATGATTTATAGATGCCTAGTAGGAATGCAGAAATACAGCAAGCCAATATTTATATGTTTTGATTACATTTGTGACTTTGTGCTACCCTGTAGGCCAACTCTAATGAACTGACCAATGGGGTGATCAATTGTGCCTTCACGCTGCTCTTCAAGGACTCTATCCGCATCTTTGCTGCTTACAATGAGGGTGTCATTAATCTGCTAGGTAATGCATTCACCTCAAAGCAAAGATCCAATGTAATTCAGTAGTTTGTATTGAATGTGCAGCGCAAAAGTTGTTGGTCAAAGCAACTTTTATATATGAATATATTATATGTTTGAATCTTTTGTACTTCAAAGAGAAATGTAACTTGCTAAATGGACTTTTTTCTTCACTTCAAAGAGAAATATTTTAATATGAAGAAGAATCAATGCAAAGAGGCACTGGAAATATACAAGAGGTTTCTTATCAGGATGACCAAGCTCTCAGAGTTTCTCAAGGTGGCAGAGGTAAAACGTCTTCAGATATAATCCATGCATGGGATGGTTGGGCTCATCTTATTCAGGCCCTCTTTTGCTAAGTGTCCCTCTTGCCTTTTGGTCCAAGAACCTGTATCAGAGGTCTCCCCCTCATGCTGCCTGTTCTGGTGCCTGCAATGCATGCCTTAGCAGAAAGTCTCTCTATCTATCTGTCCCTCTCTACAACAGCAAGACCAGAGCTATGACACGACTGCAACCACAGTCCTTTAATATGCAAACGATGAGTTGAACCTTTGTTTTGCCGTTTGGATGCAGGCACAGTTGTCAATTTGGCCCCTAGGATCTATTGGATGAATAATTGCTTTAATGACAAGATAAGATACGCTGCAAAGATAAAGCTTTGCTTCTGTATAGATGAATGAATACTGGGCACCTTGATAAAGGACATGATATTTTTGACAACTGTGCCAGTGTGATGGTTGGAATTTAGCTGTTTACTTTTGTCTGTAAAGCCCATTATTTTGATGTGTATGGAGGCATATATTGGGGAAAAATGCTAAGCACATCCTTCTTGAGTTTTTTGTTTGGTTTCTTCTCTTCTCTCTTTTGTTTTCTCCTTTCTTTTGCTTTTTGGCTAAATAATATGACTTCAGGAAAAGGGTGAAGTGCTATCCAAAAACTGACTAAAGTTGACTTTAAGAGCACATTTCTTTCTTTGTATAACAATGTGTGTATGCCATTTGTTTTTCTTGTCTTTTTTCCAAAGTCAACATTAGTTGTGTGTTTCTTTTGGATGTTTCTCACCTAGTCATGTAAATATCTCACCATTGACCTACAAGTGTCTTCTCACTCACCATCTACGCCACCTCCACAACCTCAATGTCTGTGTGTGTCCATACTTTCGTTTTTGGTTCTCATACACTGCATGGAGTAATGGCTCTTTTTCTTAATTCTTCTTTCTCCCTTCTCCACGTGCCTTGGTTTTCTCTTTTTACCGTTTGGTTTCAAGTTTTGTTTTCCGTTCTCCCTCCCTTCCTTTTCTTTTGTGTCACAGCAAGTTGGAATTGATCAGGTTGACATCCCAGATCTCTCACAGGTTAGTGGTGCATTTCATCTCAGTTTCTCTCATGTGGCTTCACCCTGATCTCTCATTCACGTCTCACCCCATAGACCATCATCCCCAGCCCTGATTTCTTTTGACTTCCCCCTCATCTATCAGACTTTTAGGATAGGGGCCTCAAGAAACTTACTCCATACCCGCGCACTCCCAAGGAATCAGATGTGCTGTTTTGCATTTTCTGTTGTCGCCAGAGGTAAATGGGTACCAAAGCTAGTCTATGTGAATTTTTACAGGTGCTATCTCTGATAGCTGTTGCCTTGATTATAACCACATTTGATTAGTAAAGAAAAGTCAATTAAGGTCTCATTAAAGCTTAGTGCTTGCCCCTCGAGCCACTATTTCTTACTGGCATATACCCATGAGAAATTTGACTGCTTGTAATTCTAAAGCTGCGTTTTCGCCGTCTCCGACACTCGCATAGGGCTGCCGCACATTTGCATTTACCCTCCATTTATTCACCAACACCACGGTAGGAAAGAATAACGAACGAATTAATATTTATTCACAAATGGCAGTTGGAGAAAATAACTGTTTAATAATTATTAAATGATTATTTCAGACTTCATTATTATAGCCACCAATTCTACAGAAGTGTTTAAAGATTAATGATTTAGCGGGGGGAAAAAATGGCTAAACGTCACACTCACGGTTTATAGATTGGAATACATAACATCCGTCGCATGTGGTCTAGTCACGGAAGTTGAAATATTTCAACTCAACCAAAGCTCAAATCCAGTCCGCAAATTTCAAAATGTGTGATTCTCCATTGGAAATTAATGACTTCTGGTCTGTCGTTTGTCGGAGACAGTGAAAAGGCGGCTTTATATGGATTGATATATGGCTAAACGGTGCTTGTGCGATCTCTGCCACGCTGTACGTGGCCAGTCTGACGTTGTGGGCACAGGCTCGCTAAATAAAGTGCTCTCCTAACCTGTAAGCACTCACCTTTGCCATATATCTCTGTACTGGTAGGGTATTCTGCTTGGATAGCTTTTTGGGGAGAAAAGTGAATGTGCACTTAACTAAAAGAATGCCTTAAAACTGGAGCTGGGGACTAAATTCTGCCTGGAACCTCATGAAGTTTTATAGTAAGCAGCGCTGCCAAATATAGACCTGCTTTTCCGGTGTCTATTGACAATTCTGCCGAGGTGCCGGGCATTGATGTCCCCCTTCAGTTTGCCACCATTTGGCATTTTTGACATTTTCATTTACATTGGACAGGGACTCCTGAAGGTGTTGGGCTGGCACACTACAGAGTGGTACTTTAATGTCAACAAAACATTTTATTGGAAGGAGTGCCTTGTTTTCTTAAGCTGAAGCAGTATTCAGAAGGCCTGCGTTCTATTCTCAAGTACTCTATCATTAGCACCATTGATTAGACTTATTTCATAAGTCCTATTTAAGTGCCTTTTCTTGTCTGTAAGCTAGATATTCATCACGGCCTTTTGTATACTCCTGCTCCTGTAGTACCCTTGTCTTAACTTTTCTTCCTTTTTTATCTCTCCTTTAATAGTGTGTTGTTTCGTTGCATATGTTTCAGATTTCTCAGTAGAATGCTCCCTCTATTGTGTCTTCCTTAAAATTACCCGTCTGAGAAATCTGCTCTTTTGTTATTCATGAAATTTCCTCCTCTGAATTGGCATGCACACCGGACACAGCTCGTGGCCCAAAGGCAAACGTTGTGTAAGAGCACACGAATCCTTTCGGCTGACATTTCGATTTCAATTGACGTTGCTCTTTTTGGACGAAAGTGCAATACATGCATAAAATACTGGCGGTGTGTGCTCACTCAATGTTTGCCTTTCTTTGGTTAACCTGCTTTGGCTTCCAAGTGTTTGGGATTCTGTCAAAATGGCGATGCAGACATTACAATCAGCCCGAAAAGCGGCACAGCTACAATTTTACTCCTGATTTATTTCCAAGAAATCCAAGTGGAATCCAAAGATTAGCAGGTTCTGGTGTGGCCTTTGATACCTGTGCAGTATGTGCGTTTATATCCTGTGCATGATTAGAAAAACCCCCTTGTAGGTCAGTCTGCTTTCTGTTTTTCATGGTTTTAACTCTTCTTGAGTGATCTCAGCTGATCTCGCAGGTCTTAAAGGGCCTGTCGGAGAACTTGCATGGGAAACAGATATTGTTTTGCATGTGTAGCTTTTAAGCTGAAGTCCTTTCCACTTGAATTACTTCAGTTGTGTTTCCCCTTTGTTTTCAGAATCTCATAACCACTATTAGGTTCTCTTAGTTACGCAGCCTTTGTGTGTGTGAAGGTATGAGTGTGTGTGAGAAAGAATACAAGACAGAACAGTAAAATATACATGTCGTTTTTGCATTAATTCCTTATTTTATGATTCATAAATAGAAGTATGTTAGGTGCAAATGTTTGTGTGTTTGTGTATGTATGTGTGTTTTGATCATTGCTGCTACTGCTTTTAACCAATAAGTTGCCTAAAACCTGTGCTGCCTCATCCCTTCTCAACCTCACCACCAGGCTCCCAGCAGTCTCTTAGAAGCTCTGGAACAACATCTGGCTTCTCTGGAGGGCAAGAAAATTAAAGAGGCCTCTACTGTCAGCAGGTACTTGAATTTATGTTGGGATTCTGTATAAGGGTTAGTGACAAATACGAATGTCAGGAATGATGAATAGGATGAAAAATTATCTAAATTTTAGTTTATATGCAACTGCCAAGTTATTGGAATTGTACCCTTTTTATTCATGCTGATTTAATACAATTAAAAAATGTTCATACAACCAACATTTTGATTTAATCACTTGAAATTAATGTTTCTCAACCTTTTTTACTCCAAGGTGTTCCCTCTTTTCCCACAACAATACTTAAAAAATATTTTACTCACAATTTCTACATAATTAGAAAAATCTGTATTCTTTAAAAAAAAAAAAAAAAAGGCCAGTGGCGTTTTAAGATTTTATTCATTTACATGACATTTCCAGGTCTAGAAATCACACTTTGTAAATTAAAGTAAAATTTAAATAATTGTAAGTCATCTTGAGGCCCCTTTGAAAGTGGTTGGGAACCATTGCTCTTGATATAACTTGTAAAAATACTTCCCTTCACCATGAATACCCTTCAGTTTACACATCTTAATCATTATTTTATTTTATTTTTTACTTTATTTTTATTGGAGTTATCTGGATGACCTGAACCAAACTTGCCTTTTATAAAGATCACAAAATATCTCATATAGTTTTTAAAAACTTACAGACCTTGACATGTAGACATGAGGGTCTTTTATAATTTTCTTGTCACATGACATTTTTTAAAAAGAAATAATAATAAAATATAATGCCATGTTACTTTTACATTTTTTTCTTCTAAAATGTTATTCTTTGAATGAGATATTTTCTTTGCCAATGAAAAAAAAATCTCCTGATGCTACCTAGACATTTTAGACTTACCACAGAAAAAAAAAATCTCAAAATCAAGTTTTAATCAGAAATTGAAGATTTATTCATTTCTGCCACAAAGCGTAGACAAACACTTTTTTATCACCTGGAATAATCATGCAACTTTATCAAACGTACAAATACTTTTTTCTGGAAGTTGCATTCAAAATCCACTTGGCCAGTTTGAATGCTCTGTTCAGCTCATAATCATGTTGTTATGGTGATTCTGGTTCCCACAGTAAGGTTTTAACAGATCCTCATAATGTACACACTGAAATTTTCCTAAATAACGCAGATGATTTGTTTGTTTATGTATCTGCTGCTATCAGACGTTCCAGTAAACCATTCTGTTTTTGCATTCATAGGGAGGTGGAGGGTGACAGACTACAGCCTGCAAAGGTAAAAAAATCTAATTCATTTATCGCTTCACATTTCTGTCAAATTGCTAATAAGTGCTGACTTCACATCAGCATGAAACATATTTTCAAAGTCCTTCCCTTTCGCATATTTTTATCCAAACAATTATGTGTTCTCGGAAACATTCGGCATCAATGTCATCAGTTTCTGCTGTTGTTTCTGTTCTGCAGGCTGTTCAGCTCAAAGACATAGGCATGCAGACCCCAACAATATCTCCCAGCGGGCAGTCTGTGGGCAGTGCCAACAGTAGCTGCACCAGCAGCGGAGCCACCGAGCTTCTGTCCAGTCCACCTGATCTAACCATCACAAACGGGTACATGAGGCTGGTTTTTCTGGAGTGTTTCTAGTGTAGTGGCACTTTAATATGAAATAGCATCACTCTGTATTACTATATTTGCATTTATTCACTTAGCAGTCTCATCCAAAGACAAATGAGACCAAAGTTGCAGAAGTGCTTGTGCTTCCATTACAAGGTTTAATTGTATTTTCCTGATTATCCCAAACAGTGTGCACAACTTCACCAATGAACATTTTGATCTCCAACATAATTCCAGCACCCCTGCTCTGACGACTACCCTACCAGCCAGTAACAACAGCTGGGGAGGTAATTGAACTGGCACAAAACTCTCTCTTCATTTTCTATATTCAGAGTGTTGTGGCACTCTTCATTAATACAATGTTAATTTTGCTCTTTCTTCATTTCTTTGTTATATGGCACATTCTCTACTTGTTTGGGACTCAATCGAGTGAGTATTTTACACATTTTTATTATAGGTTTAATAGCTTTTAAAAGGGAAGTGTGTCATTTTCTGAACGATTGCAAAAATAATATTTTTCAAGGTTCCCCTCCATCTTCCATTGGTCAGACAAACAGATAATTCATACTCAAAAACACACCAGTGCTTCTGTTATGCTGTTATTGTAGGCATGATTAGTGTAGTCTGATTTGTGAAACAAATTCTTTTTATGAACCAGTTTATTATTTAGTAAATGATAAACAACATGACCAGTGTAGCCCAATTCATGAAGGAATGACTCTACTGAACAAGTCCTTTTTAGAGAATCAAAACCATATAGCATGACCAGTGTAGTCCGATTCACAAACAAATGACTCTTATGAACCAGTTATTTTTATTAAATCAGAAACATGCAGCAAAACCGGTGTAGTCTGTTAAAAGAAAAAAAAAATATTTTGAACAAGCTGTTTTTAGTGAATCAAAAGCAACAGCATGACCAGTTATGTCTGATTCAGGAACAAATGACTCTTATGAACAAGATATTTTTGGAGAACTAGAAATATACAGCACAATCAGATCTCATGAACCAGATCTGTTTAGTGAATCAAAAACATACAGCGCGACCAGTGTAGTCAGATACACAAAAAAATAACTCTTGATGAACCAATTATTTTGAGTTAATCAAAAACATAAAGCATGACCATTGTAGTTTGATTCACAGAAATAACTCTCATGAACCAGTTATATTTTAGTAAATCAAAAACATACAGCATGACCAGTGTTGTCCGATTCAGGAACAAATGACTTTTATGAATAAGCTATTTTTAGTGAATCAAAATCATACAGTGTGACCAGTGTAGTCTGATTCAAACAAATAACTATATTGAACAGTTCTGTCATGACAACTCTCAGAGAGTTTAGCATGGTAATAAACATGGCAATGATAATGTGTTTGGTCTTGGCGGAATACAGTAGTCAACATTTGAAGTGGATCAAAAAAGTTCATCAAAGTTGTCCTAAGACAAGAACGCATTTTGGTTTTAGGTTTTAGGGCAACTTTGATGAAAGGTTTTGATCCACTTAAAATGTTGACTACTATAGATCTGCTATGCTGCTGTTGCTGCAGCAGAGCAAGTACCACAGACATGCTGCTGTGAGCATGTGAGAAATACTGCTGCTGCACATATAACACATTAAATAATCCTTGTGTATAACATACATGAAATTACCCCATAGCAGATCTATACAGGTGGAGCTGGGGAAGGTGGAGGGTTTCTGAAGCGTGCTGCAACTGCTACAGAAAGCACTAGCCAAGTATTTGAATGTTGAGTAGCAAACTCATTGGCTGCTGATGCAAAAAGAAACCCATCAGCTGTGCCATGTGAATGATGATGTAATTATATCAGATTGAGTTAGAACCTATAGGCCTGCGCTATCTAGAGTTTCATGACAGAACTTTGTATTTATTTTTAGAGAATCAGAAACATATAGCACAACCAGCGTGGTCTGGTTCACGAACAAATTACTCTTATAAACCAGCTATTTTGAGTTAATCAAAACCATACAACATGACCAGTGTAGTTCGATTCATGAACAAATGACTCTTATGAACCAGTTCTAGTTGAAAAAGACGAGTTACCAAATCAATATCTGAATTCAACTGAATCGAGAAATTGATATGCAACCCTTAATATTTGTCTCTGCATATTGAGCTAGTATTTTGTCAGCTTTAATATTGAAAAATAATTGACTTGTTTCCTCTTTTTTTATCTTCTAGATTGGTTTTCACATAGGAGCACTTTTGAAGCCCACCTTCTCCTCGCAGGTCCAAAGTCAAGGCACACAGCTCTACAATGGAGGAAAATTACTTACTAATGACCTGGACTCATCCTTGGCCAATCTTGTGGGCAGTGAGTCTTTCAGCTGTCTCATTTATTTTGTTTCTATGGCAATTTAACATAACACTACAGACTGTAATAAATGTATTGATAATGTACATGTTGTATTTGTCATAGATTTACATTTTGGAGGACCCCCAGCCAAAAAGTAAGGCTTTTACCATGTAAAGTGAATTATATTTTAGGTTTATTGGCAACATAAACAATTATTTTTGCTATATGAAGTACAGCTATAACAGTCTGACATAGAAAACCTTTGTTTTCAGGCCAGAAGTTCAGTGGACTCACTTTGAGAAGAAATCGTCTGGAGGTTCCCACTGGCAGTCTAAAGCCATGAATGGCACAGTACCCTGGAGCCACACGCACCTGGCCCCTGCTCCCATACCGATGCCACAGATGGTATGGAAATTGATTCATTGCTCAAGGCATGCTCTTGTTAGGAAATTTCAGTCTCCTTCTTCAGTTTGATATGTTTGAATACAATATGTATGCGATTCAAGAGCCAAGCAACTTGGCCTGTGCACTATATAGAACACAAAACAAGTTCTTGGTTTTGTGTGATTGTCAGTAATGTCTTTGTCTTTCTCTCTTCTGCATGTTTTTGTAATGAAACAGAATGGAATGATTTATACTGGCTATGTAAGTCCTGCTTGTACACAAACATGAACGAATCTGCTAAATTCAAAGAACTATCAAAATGAACCATTTACAATTATTTCTATACACGTAATTTTTACTTCTTCAATGCTTGTCTTTCTCAGGCACCAGCTCCAGTTGCATTTCCGATGACAACCCCCCAAGTGCCTGTGTATGGGATGGTAAGTGTTTCTCATGTTAGCTTGATAATCTTGGCTTAAAGGGGTCATATGGTGTGATTTCAAGTTTTCCTTTCTCTTTGGAGTGTTACAAGCTGTTCATGAATAGATAAGATCCCTAAAGTTGCAAAGACTAAAGTCTCAAACCCAAAGAGATATTCTTTATAAAAGTTAAACGCCTCGTTTAAACACGCCCCCACATGTCTACGTCACTGTGTGGGAAGATTTGCATAACGCCGCCCAAATGTTCACGCAAAGAAAGAAGGCGTAACTTTATTGTTGCTGCCACCACCACCGCCATGTTGTGAAGACGTGTGTGAATTGTGTGTTTTGTTGCAAAAGCGAAAACACTTTGTTTGTCCGTCAAAAGAGACACCCTAGAAATCAGTGGTTAAGTTGTATTTACAACACTGTTTCAGAACGGTTCAACCCAAATATTCAGATGTGTCTAGCGTATTTTATGAAGGACTGTTTCCTGATCCTGGAAGAGTAGACTACAATGCCGGCTGTTCTGACTCACAGACTGTAAGTATGTTTTCATTTTAAGGATTTGCCACTGATGATTCAAATGCGAGTTTTGAGCAGTGTAGAGTAGCACTTGTTGTTTGTCATTTCTCCGATCACAAATGCGGACATGGTTTTATTTTACACGGCGCGATGCAACGCAACGCGTAAAAAGACAGTATAAGTCATTATAATCCATAATTATATGTCCCCACTGGATGCTACAAATGCCTCGTTTATAATGGGTTTTAATGTTTTTGTCTCGTCGCTCCGGGACACGGCATCACAGTATGGTAAGGGGCATAACATTTCCGTCACACGCTTGAGGTATTCGGCCAATCACAACGCACTGGATAGCTGACCAATCAGAGCACACCTCGCTTTTCAGACCGATGAGCTTGATGAGACCGATGTTTATGCACACCAAGGCTGTATTTATTTTTTTCAAAAATAAATTTACTGTTTTCTATTTTACAGTGTAATTTATTTCTGTCATGGCAAAGCTGAATTTTCAGCAGTCATTACTCCAGTCTTCAGTGTCACATAATCATTCAGATTCTTTCTAATATGATTCTGTTCTCAAGAAACATTTCTTCTTATTATTTTGTGGAAACCCTGGTACTTTATACTGTACCATTATATATGTCTTTATTGTCACTTATGATTAATATAATACACCATTAGTGAATATTAGTATTCATTTTTTTAAAATAAAATAGAACTTTTGGAATTAGTTCCAAGTATACATTTTTGTGTCGCCATCCTCAAGTATCCACGTTCAAGTAATGTAGGAAAGAATGGATTTTCTTGTCAAACACATATATATAGATGAAAGAGATCCGCACTCCTCCAAATGCAGCTAAAAAAGCTTATTCCATTTATTGTTCAGAGGTCACAAAAATATGTAGAAAGAAGTGTAAAAGTGCAAGTGCAGAACGTTTTCGGTTATTAACCCTTCCTCAGTGCCATGTGCTACCAAGCAACACCTGCGCTCATTAAAACATGTGTTACCGTAATACCCCTAGTATCACGAAGATCTTTTAAACAAATACACATCTTTTCAACCTTACACATATCTCAAATCTATAACAAAATACAGTAAATACATTCATAAGTCATCCCAAATTCATATACAACTATATCAACAAAATATATAAACAAAATATACATATACACCAAATAATAATCTCATGACTCCAACAATAATTCTTAACATCAGTTTTTATGTATACAGTCAATAAACATCATACCCAAGTACTCTTCGAGTTCCCCATATATATCATTAAATTATTTTAAAAAACAATTCAAAAGACAAATCTTCATTCATACCCAGAGGGTGTAGACTTTTAAGATCAAAAATCCACCTACATTCCTTTTGCAAAAGTCTACGTTCTAAATTCCCTCCTCTACGAGTCTGTGTCTACTTTTCAATAGCTATAAAATTTAGGTCTAAGACTGAATGAGACATCTCAAAAAAATGGCGAGCCACAGGCGATTTGAAATCTTTCCTCCTAAAAGCGCTCATATGCTCAATGATCCGAGTTCTAATTTGTCTATTTGTCTTACCCACATACTGTTTTATACACGGACAAGATAACAGATAAATCACATTAGTGGAAGCACATGATACCAGTTATTTAATTTTATATGTGCAATCTCCACAACAACTCCAAAACTCAAAGCATCTTTTGTGTACATTTTTACATGCAGCGCATTTGAGACAAAGATAAAAACCAACATCCCTATTTACGCGCCCATCAATACCATCCTTGACACAAGTATCCGATCTGACTAAAAAGTCCCTGATATTCCTCGCTCTGTAATGAGAAAAAAGGGGCAGATCTGCAAAAATCGTTTTGCCAACCGAATCACTAGATAGTATATACGAAATGTTTCTTAATGATATCTTTAATGGCATTACTATAATTAGAATATGTGGTAGTGCATACTATGTAATTAAGATTTATGTTTAGCCGGTTTACAGACTGCCTTTCTTACCCTCTCCAAAGCATCATCTAGCCACTTACTTGGATAACCCCTAAGTCGAAAACGCTTATACATCTCAACCACTTTTTTTTCAAAATCAGATTCAACACTACAAATGCGATTTAAGCTTAGGAACTGAGAGTAAGGTAACCCCTTCTTTAAATAAGATGGGTGGGCACTCGACGCATACAAGATACTATTTTTATCAGTTGGTTTAGAATACAAGGTTGACGATAATTTTCCAGATTCCAAAAGGACTCTTGTATCAAGAAAATCAACTGAGTGGGTGTTGATTTCTACATTAAATTTAATGGACTCAACCATATTATTCAACAGCCATTAATCATTAAGCAGATCTTCCGAGCCCCTAAAAATGCAGAACACATCATCCTCATATCTCTTCCACATAACAATATTTTTCAAAAAAGGGTTATTATTCCAAATATATCTTTCTTCTAAAAATCCCATGAATAAACACGCATAGTCTGGGGAAAATTTCGAACCCATAGCGGCACCTTGTTTTTCTAGAAAAAAATCATTTTCAAAAAGAAAATAATTATTTTCCAACAGCAACGTGCTCATATCGATAACAAAGTCCGATGGTGGGGATTTTTCAACCCTTTTGTCCAGAAAGTATTTTATCGCCACTAACCCTTTATTATACGGAATATTTGTATATAATGAGACCACATCCATTGTAGATAAAAAGATCTCAGACTCCTCATTATCCACAAAATTGATATCCGACAGTTGTTTAAAAAAATCAGCAGTATCTTTCAAATATGAAGGGAGAGCCTCCACCAAAGGTCTAAGGATGCGATCCACATATTGTGAAATAGGTTCCATTAGGCAATCGTTCGAAGCTACAATAGGACGCCCTGGTGGTTTCTGTGCCGATTTGTGAACTTTAGGCAGAGCATGCATCACAGGAATTACAGGAAAATCTTTAGTCAAAAATCTCAACTCTGATTGATTTATCAAACCCTTTTGACGCGAGTCCTGTAAAAATGCATCAGCGTCCATTTTAAAGGCAATGGTAGGATTCTTATCCAGTTTCATATAAAACGCATCATCCAATAATTGAGATTTCACTTCAAAAACATAGTCCGATTTGTCCATCAAAACCAAGCCACCACTCTTATCCGCTGGCTTCCAGATTACATTTGGGCGTTTTGATAGTTCCATTAAATTCAGACGTTCCTTAGATCCAAAATCTTTCATAGGATTTTTTAAAAGATCATCAATCTCTTTATCCACAATATTACAGAATGTATCAGTTGCTGGATTATTAACCATGGGACAAAAAGCACTCTGAGGACATAAAACTTGTTTATAATCAACCGAAGTGTATTGTCTTTGTATACCGTCCCTTTGAAAAAAGTACTTTAATTTGATCGATCTGTAAAATTTAAACATCTCAACTTTAAGCTGAAATGGATCAATAGGTGTAAGGGGAACGTAAGACAGACCTTTGTTCATCAGCTGCTCCTCATTAGATGATAAAGGAGTGATGGATAGGTTGAACACTAGGCTGTGATCTTGTGAGTTCTTTTCTTCCTTGTGGGACGAACGCCCGTACCGTCCTCCTCTTCTCCCTCGACGTGTCCTGCGCTTTGGGTATTGTAATTCAGTCTTCACGGCAAATGCATATCGTTGGATCTTCGTCCCAAAAAATCTAGGTCAGAGTCGGTTTGATATTCCGAGCTGGAGCCAGAAGTGTTAAAGGATCTATCCCTGAAGCAAACTTGCTTTCTTTCTCTGTGAGGTTCGCGAGATGACCATCGCCATGGTTACACAGGTCTTAGACCTACATTTTTAGAGGAGGGAATTTAGAACGTAGACTTTTGCAAAAGGAATGTAGGTGGATTTTTGATCTTAAAAGTCTACACCCTCGGGGTATGAATGAAGATTTGTCTTTGAATTGTTTTTAAAAATAATTTAATGATATATATGGGGGACTCGAAGAGTAATTGGGTATGATGTTTATTGATTGTATACATAAAAATTGATGTTAAGAATTATTGTTGGAGTCATGAGATTATTATTTGGTGTATATGTATATTTTGTTTATATATTTTGTTGATATAGAGGTATATGAATTTGGGATGACTTCTGAGTGTATTTACTGAATTTTGTTATGCAGGTGCATCTCAATAAATTAGAAAGTAGTGGAAAAGTTCATTTATTTCAGTAATTAAACTCAAATTGTGAAACTCGTGTATTAAATAAATTCAGTGCACACGGACTGAAGTAGTTTAAGTCTGGTTCTTTTAATTGTGATGATTTGGCTCACATTTAACAAAAAAACAACAATTCATTATCTCAACAAATTAGAATTCTTCATAAGACCAATAAAAAAAAGCATCTTTAGTGAATTGTTGGCCTTCTGGAAAGTATGTTAATTTACTGTACATGTACTCAGTACTTGGTAGGGGCTCCTTTTGCTTTAATTACTTTCTCAATTCGGCGTGGCATGGAGGTGATCAGTTTGTGGCACTGCTGAGGTTGGTATGGAAGCCCAGGTTTCTTTGACGTGGCCTTCGTCATCTGCATTTTTGGTCTCTTGTTTCTAATTTTCCTCCTGACAATACCCCATAGATTCTCTATGAAGTTCAGGTCTCGTGTGTTTGCTGGCCAGTCAAGCACACCAAAACCATTGTCATTTATTCAACTTTTGGTGCTTTTGGCAGTGTGTGGGCAGGTGCCAAATCCTGCTGGAAAATGAACTCAGCATCTTCAAAAAGCTGGTCAGCGGAAAGAAGCATGAAGTGCTCCAAAATTTATTGGTAAGCGGGTGCAGTGACGTTGGTTTTCAAAAAAAACACAATGGACCAACACCAGAAAATGACATTGCAGCCCAAATCATCACAGAATGTGGAAACTTAACACTGGACTTCAAGCAACTTGGGCTATGAGCTTCACCCTTCCTCCAGACTCTAGGACCTTGGTCTCCAAATGAAATTAAACTTGCTCTCATCTGAAAAGAGGATTTGGACCACTGGGCAACAGTCCAGTACTACTTCTCCTCAGCCCAGGTAAGACGCCTCTGACATTATCTGTGGTTCAGGAGTGGCTTAACAAAATGAATACGAAAACTGTAGCCATATTCCTTGACACGTCTGTGTGTGGTGGCGCTTGATGCCTTGACCCCAGCCTCAGTCCAATCCTTGTGAAGTTCACTCAAATTCTTTGAATCGATTTTGCTTGACAATCCTAATAAAGCTGCGGTTCTCTCGGTTGGTTGAGCATCTTTTTCTTCCACACTTTTTCCCTTCCACTCAACGTTCTGTTAACATGCTTGGATACAGCACTCTGTGAACAGGCCAGTTCTTTGAGCAATATGTTTGTGATTACCCTCCTGTGACGGGGTCAATGATGGTTTCTGGACAACTGTAAGTCGCAGTCTTCCCCATGATTGTGCGGCCTAGGTGAACCAAACTGAGGAGACCATTTGTGAAGGCCAGGAACCCTTTGCAGGTTGTTTGAGTTGTTAGTGATTGGAACATGTCACATATTCTAATTTGTGAGATAGGGAATTGGGTGGGTTTTTGTTTCAATGTGAGCCCAAAATCATCACAATTAAGAGACCAAGATTTAAACTACTTCAGTTGTGGCATGAATTTATTAATACACGAGTTTCACCATTTTAGTTGAATACGAATTCTAATATGAGATGCACCTGTAGATTTGAGAATAAAAGGTGTATTTGTTTAAAAATCTTCATGAACTAGGGGTATTGCGGGAATCATGTTTAATGAGCGAGGTGTTGCTGGTAGCACATGGCACTGAGGAAGAGGTTAATACCCGAAAATGTTCTGCCACTTACAATTTTGCACTTCTTGAATATTGTTTGTGGACCTCTGACAATAAATGGATAAGCGTATTAGCTGCATTGGGGAGTGCGGTCTCTGTCATCTTGGAATTTTGGATCTACGCACCATATGTTTTTGTCTACTGGATTTTTGGGTGAGTGTTTGGCGCTACTGCCTTTTTTGTGGCTTGTCAAACACACACAAATGTCCTCACAAAGTCGTAATTATGAGTGGGGAAACTTTAGATATTCTTTAAGCCTAGAGTTTCTGAGTTGGAGGTGTAACTACCCCCGCTTAACAAGTGAAGAACACAGTCTTAGTAATGGAAATTTGTTTAAATTACATTTAAAAAAAAATTTCATTTACACTAAATCTAAGTTGCATGTACAAAATACCATTGTATTATACAATTACAATAGAATATATAACAATTTAATTTACAGAATATTCATAAATTAAATAAAAAAAATGTAAAAAGCAAAACACCTGTTATTTTATTACCGCCTATTTTATTCATCATTTTGTAGATTTAAAATCCTGCCCAATTTATGAAGAGGCACATCGCCATTTTGCTCCAACCATAGTTATGCGAACACACCTGATGTCGTAATTACGACTTTCTGACTCTTAAAAACTTCTCAAGAGGTCTTGAACCGACAAGTACAACACTCACGCTGAACATTTCATTGCTCTGCAGATTCCTCCTC
This sequence comes from Sinocyclocheilus anophthalmus, assembly GCA_018155175.1. Lineage (NCBI taxonomy): Eukaryota > Metazoa > Chordata > Actinopteri > Cypriniformes > Cyprinidae > Sinocyclocheilus > Sinocyclocheilus anophthalmus. The sequence continues at coordinate 73,334 of JADLZN010000211.1, forward strand.
CTGTGGGCCAGATGGGGTCAGTGCCCTTAATGGCTCCCCAGCATGTGATATATAACCAGCCCATCCTGCGCACCACCAATCCTTTCACCCCCAATCCTGAGATAAGGTTACTCCCGCTCAAGAGCGTCCAAGGGATAGTCCACCCAAAAATGAAAATTCTGTCATTAATTACTCACCCTCATGTCGTTCCAAACCCGACCTTCATTCATCTTCAGAACACAAATTAAGATATTTCTGATGAAATCCAAGAGCTCTCTGACCCTGCATGGACAGCAACGCAACTGTAACGTTCCCAGGCCCAGAAAGGTAGTAAGGACATCGTTAAAATAATCCATGTGACATCAGTGGTTCAACCATAATTTTATGAAGCTACAAGAATACTTTGTGCGCAAAGAAAACTAAATAATGACTAGATACAACAATTTGTTCTCTTCCGTGTTCAGGAGAGTACCACGACGCATGCATATGGCGCTGCTGATTCGGGAGCCGGGCGTTCTAATGTAGAACCGGATGCGCTGTGCCTTGATTACAAGCAGAAGTAGTACATAAAACAGCTGTACATAAAACATAAAACAGTTTTTGTATATAAAACAGCCTTTGTAAACATGTCTGAAGATTTCGACAGCGAGGATGACTTCAAATTTTTTGCCCAGCCTTAATTATTTGAAACAGAATATACAGATGACGAACTAAGAGAGATGGATGTTCACCGGCTCCTGCTCCTGCGCCGGCGCACAAGTCGGCGTTGTGTATATTCCTGAACGCGCTGCGAAGACTGACACGGAAGAGAAGAAACTGTTGAACCACTGATGTCCCATGGACTATTTTAACGATGTCATTACTACCTTTCTGGGCCTGGGAACATGTCAGTTGCGTTGCTTTCTATGCATGGTCAGAAAACTCTCGGATTTCATCAAAAATATCTTGTGTTCTGAAGATGAACGAAGGTCATACGGGTTTGGAACAGCCTGAGGGTGAGTAATTAATGACAGAATTTTAAACGGCTGTTTTTCAGTACATACCTGTACATGTAACCTGTGATAATACGATCCCTTTTTTCCAGATGCACTTCATGTAGCGCTGAGGAGCATGATGAACTGACAAATACGCCCAAGGAAAAACATCAACTAATCCAAAACCAAAAATGGCAAGGCAGACATGAGAAACGGTTCAACTGGCTCAAAGAGACTGAAGATGTTCATGTGGCATTTCCCCCCTTAGCCTGTGTGTTTGAAACATACCCCCTCCATCCAGCTACATAACAGTCCTCCATCATTTTACATGTTACCTTTCATTTCTAAGTGTCAAAATCTAGTGTTTTTAGGCAGCCCTCTTTGATGATGTCACTGGCTGATGCAAACGGAATGACGATGTACAGTGAATTGCAGTGGAATGAAAAGTTGTCATGATGTCAAGCCCCTCCCCCTCCCGTTTGGAAAAGTGATTGTTGTAATTGTGCACACTTGAATCAATGTTTATAATGTCTAAACCAAGCCACGGTTTTGTATGCACATTGCCTGAATAGTGTTTCAAATCAACCACTGTCAATGTTGATTGTGCCACAGCGGCTGGCATCTCAATTTCTTGAGTCTTGGAGAAATGTGTACAGGTTACTTTTCGTACATTTGTCTCGTCCCCAAACATTTTGGATTTCAGCTTAAAAGTTCGATTTGTTTCTACATGACTTGTAATGCCTCATTCAGGTATGGTAAGGTATGGCTGTTTGGATTAAAGTAAAATACAGCAGTATGTTTCTGTATGGAAATTCTGGCAATTCTTCTGGCAAAAATTGCACATCAGTTACCAAGACGCAGGCTACGGCTGTGTCTGAAAACACCCTCTGTACCCTTACATAGTCCACTGTTTAAGGTGACAGCATTGTGGTGTTTTAGCAAGCTTGTCTGTGTTTAAGACAAGCTCAAGATATTTCCACATTTTTCCCAAGTCATGTGACCGTGGTGTAGTTAGTTTATAGCCTAACTTTAACGTTTTACTTCTGTGGCCAGTTGCATAAATCACTTAGACTAGTCTTAAAAAGTTAGTAATCTAATTTTTGTTCTTTAAGACTGGTCATAACTTTTTAAAGTCGGTTATAAAAAGGGAGAATAGTTCAATTTGAATCCAGAAAGTAGGTCTGATTACCTCTTGGCTAGCTAGTTGGTCAGACTAGTAAGACACAGACTTAACATAGCGGCTATGTTTATGCTGGCCCCTGGTGATTGGATTTAGGCTTCAAAATTCATAAAAGTTGCACTTATGCATGAAGATTATCCTGATGAAAAAGACTGTAAGAATCATTAACATTTGTTAATTAGAGCTTATTTTCTGTCATAATACAAAAGCCAATGAAAAAATCCTATTGGATTTTTGTTGAGCGAAGCAGGGTGATGCTGACTACTGGGTTGACCTACAAACATACGTCATCACTGCAGCACTCTATAGGGGGCAATTTCAGATATAGCACTACAAACCCAGCACTTTTCAACTGAAGCCTAAAATAAAATCATCACAATAGACAGCTACTTTCGAACAGCCAACAATGGAGAAAGATGCTTTTTGGCTAATTTGCTAATGTTAAGCTTGCATGAACTCACTTCACATTTAACTTGCCTTATTTGCAATTCCAAAGATGACTTTTTACATTTTCATGCAAATATCTAAGATCAAAGATCAATAATACCTCACTATCTACATTTAAAATGACACTGTGATAGTTAAATGTGATAGTTCGGAGCTTCATTGAAGGGCACAAGCTCCACTGGGAAGAAAGTCTTCAGCATAGCTAGCCACTGCTTTAGAAAGGTAGGTCATGCTGCCAAAACGGCCACTGGGGGCACTGTCGTACATCAGCCTGCAGATGCCAGTCATGTGATCTTTCTCAAGGAGACTCATCAGCACCCAGTTCTTTCTGCACAAACAGATTTCAGTCATTAGTGCTAATGACTCCGTGAAATCTCTTGACCATTGCAGTTTCCTTTGCCACTGCTAGTCAGTTGCATGTGGGAGGAATGTTCTTAGTCTAGACTAGAGAGTATTTTATTGGACAAAAATCTATATAGCGCATAATGAGTAAAAAACATAAAATTTTCTCGGAATGGAAAGATATTTTAAATCAAAATTTTGGAGCATATACAGTAGTAGCTTCAATGCTAATAACAGGCTACTGTGCTCAGAAAATATTGATATATGCATGATTAATTAAATGGCATTTAATTGAGTCTTAATTTAATTGCAGGAATGTGCCAGCTGCAGATTGTGCTTCATATGGTTTTATTTTTAACATAAGAGTGTGTAACTTGAATGTGCAAGGATAACCGCTTTCAGTTATTTTAGCTACACAAAGACAGTCTGTTATGCTGCTTGATATTACACACATAAATCATAAACACACTGGTTAGTAGCACAAATAGCTTTACTGTTTACTGCACCTTGTTATTCTTCTATTTACCTATAATGGCTAATGAATCGGAAGTCTCGCACATTCGCAGAAAACAGCTTACTTTCACATTGCAAAATAAGGTGTATAAAGGACCCATGAACCTCTTCAAGAAGCTAACCTGATCAGTGTAGACATGTGGCTGGCCATTTGTACAATCCTCTCCACCTGAATGACCCCACCCAAACTCTGGATGTCCACCTCAGCCAACATGGTCAGGACCAGGATGGCCTCCACCAACAACTGCCGGTATTCAGGGCGGTATGCGGTTCAGGACTGTTTCCACATGCAAGGAAAACTTTATTTCAACTGGAGTCATCTGAAAACTTCGGACATTTATCTTCTGTGAAATAAAACCGTTCGTCATGACAACTCTCGGAAAGATTGGCATGGTAATATACATGACAATGTTAATGTATTTGGTCTTGGCGGAACAGATCTGCTACGCTGCTGCTGCTGCGGCAGAGCAAGTACCCGAGACTGCTATAGGCCAATGACATCCCACAAAGCTGCTGTGAGCATGTAAGACATATTGCTGCTGCAAATATAAAATACATTAAATAACCCCCATATAGCATACATGAAATCACTCTGTAGCAGATCTATACAGGTGGAGCTGGGGAAGGTGGAGGGTTTCTGAAGCAAGCTGCATCTGCTACAACAAGCACTAGCCATATATTTGAATGTTGAGCAGCGAGCTCATTGGATACCAATACAGGAGACAACCAATCAGCTGTGCCATGTGATAATGATGTCATTAGGTCAGATTGAGTTAGACCTATCGGACTGCACCATCTAGAGTTTCATGCCAGAACTCTGTATTTCATTTAATTTTATCTCTTAAGGTTATTTACCTCTCTTGTGGTTGAGGATGGAAGCCCTCAATGGACAGCCCATGACACTAAATTACAAGAAAGGGAAGCCATTTTGAAGCACAACCTTGATGAATAACCTAGCTTCGACACTCAATGTAAAGTGTCCTACTCACCTTCTGCAGAATCTTCCAGACATTCTGATAGAGACCAACAGGGATTCTGTTGCTGTCACGCACCAACATGGCTCCTAATGATCCCTGAAATGACTCAATGGATGGAAGTCTGTATCTCTGTAAAACAATCAGATTAATTACACCTACAAAGAAAAAGCTCAAGCTTGGAAAAGAAGTTAAGGTTTGTTTGTTTTTGGTCCACTTACCCCTGATTCAATATTTCCAATATCCAGCAAATGAAGGACACAGAAAAGGACATGGTCTTTATCTACTGCCATTATACTGAGACATAACTGTCCTAAATCCAAGCATTTTCTCACCAGTTTGATATCACCACCCTGTTTACTTGCAACTTTCACTTCGGTTCTGGTGGAGCTGGATTTGCTCTTGTCTTGGATATTGACAGCAGAGCTGACCACATTTTCTGCTGAGTGCACTGGCCCAAAAATAAAACTCATAAATATACAAATTCACAGAATTTATGGGTGAATATGATGCTTGCAATGGATTAATATATTTACCACTTTTTTGAACTCCAAACTCTTTGCCACTGAGAATGTGAACTAGCAGGTTCTTCATCTCAGATGGGCTCATCTTCATTAAACTCTCTGTAGCCTCCTCACCTAAAAAGACCAGAGTACTAAAATAATATTAACTAGGTTTGTCAATTGATTAAAAAATTCATTGATTTAATATAACTTTTTCCAATCTTATATACAATACCGTTCAAAGTTTTGAGTTCAGAAAATAATGGATGCATTGCATTAATCATTAATCAAAAGTGACATTTATGTTACAAAAGATTTCTATTGTCAAATAAATCCTGAAAAAAGAAAATGATCATAGTTTCCACAAAAAATATTAAGCAGCACAACTGTTTTCAACATTGGTAATAAGAAATGCACCAAATCAGCATATTAGAATGATTTCTGAAAAACTGTAAAACTGAAGACTGGAGTAATGGATGCTGAAAATTCAGCTTTGCCATCACATGAATAAATTACATTTTAAAATATATTTAAAAAGAAAAAAGTGGTTTTTTTTATTGTTATAATATTTCACAATACACTCTAAAAAAATGCTGGGTTAAAAAGGGACAAACCCAGCGGTTTGTGTTGTTTTGAACCCAACCGCTGGGTCAAAACAAACCAATAGCTGGGTTTGTCCCTTTTAACCCAGCGCTGGGTTATATTTAACCCAGCATTTTTTAGAGTGTATTACTATTTTGTGTATTTTTGATTAAGAAGCTTCTTTCAAAAACATAAAAAAATCTTACCAACCCCAAACTTCTGAAAGGTAGTGTATATCAATATTTGTTGAGAAATCCCTCAAATGAAGATAATTCAAAGATAATGTTACAGCAGATGAGTAAATCATTGAACAAAGTGACTTTAGAAGTCAATGTTGGTTTTTGTTGATTTTTTTTCATATCAATGACCATTTATGAGCTGATCACTGGCTTCTTTTAATTACAATATTTTTGAAGTTAATTGTAATAACTTGCAGTCCTAATAAAACAGAATAAACAAAATAGTTTACTGCATGTTAAAAAATGTTAAACATTTAATAAATGAGTTTAATGAAACAGCAACTGAGATACCTGAACAGTTGAGGGATTGTCACATTGGACTAACATAAGGTGTCTGAGGTGGGTCTCAAACCCAGGTCACCCAGTCAAGGAAAGCTAGTTCTCTACCACCGGTCTACTGGGGAAGACAGTTTTTTAGAAGACCCATGTGCAGAAGGAAAGGCAAACTCGGAGGCTCAGCTAACTCAAAAGCAGGCAGTCTTTACTCTATCTCAGTATTCAAATATAAACAAAAAATCAGTTATAGCTTTACAAAACAAAACAAAATGTAGGCCAGATGGCAACAGGAAAACATCACTTAACTGTTCTAGAACTCAGGTAATCCATACTGGGTAGGCTCAAGACTGAAACTGCCAAACATAAATAGGACAAAATACAGGTGGAACAAATTAACTTGATGAGCAGTTTTAACTAAAGAGTTCACAGCAGGTGGTGCCGCCTAGTGGCTCACAGTAAAGGGAGAGTAGGGCTGGGAGAGTCATTGCATGAGGGAGCAGACAACGCTCCCTAGTGGCTTGGAGAGTCATTACAGGAGGAGTCTTACAGGAGCCCCTCTCTCAGGAATGGCTCCTGACGTTCCGCTGTCTACGGTTGGAGTCATGACGGTGGAACTCTATGATAAGGTCTGGATCTAAAATGTTTCTGCTGCCGTTGTGATGCTCTCACTAAGGCTGTACGTGCTTTCCGCCAGGCCTGACGGCACCTCTTGACTAATTGGGTTGCAGCTGGTACCTGAACCTCCAGTTCCTGCTCAGGAAACAAAGATGGGGGAAACCCAAATTGATATTCAAATGGAGTCATGCCCAAGGATGAATGGTGTAGGGTGTTATGAGCAAATTCAGCCCAGATCAGACGGGAGCTCCAGGTGCTTTGATTATTGGACACCAGGCACCTGAGGGTCTTCTCAATCTCCTGGTTGACCCATTCTGTCTGACCATTAGACTGAGGGTGGAACCCAGAAGACAGACTGATGGATGCTCCAATCAGACGGCCAAAAGCCTTCCAAAACCGAGAAGTGAATTGCGACCTTCGATCAGAGACCATGTCCTGAGGAAACCCGTGGATCCTGAAGACATGCTGCATCATGAGGTCTGCCGTCTGACAAGCTGTGGGGATCTTAGGCAGAGGTATCAGATGACATGCTTTTGAGAGTCTGTCTACCACCACCAAGATGACTGTGTTACCTTGTGATTTAGGAAGTCCAGTAACAAAGTCCAAGGAGATGTGAGACCATGGACGTCTTGGGATGGGTAAAGGATGAAGTAGACCTTGAGGGTGGACTTTAGATTCTTTAGTTTGGGCGCATACAAAACAGCCAGACAAATTATCGGACATCCGCCTGAATACTGGGCCACCAAAACCATGTCTGGATACGCTTCAAAGTTCTTGTAACTCCAGGGTGACCCGAAAGAAGAGATGCATGTCCCCACTGCAACACACCAGATCGTACAACATTAGGAACAAAAATGCAGCCTGGGGGGCCATTACCTGGGTCGGGCTGTTGTCGTTGAGCCTTCATTACTGCCATTTCTATTCCCCACTGAACCCCTGCCACTACCTTGGAGCTGGGAATGATGGGCTCAGGTCTGTCCTCCACATCTGGCATGTCAAATTGTCTCGAAAGGGCATCGGGCTTGGAGTTCTTAGAGCCTGGTCGATAAGAGAGAATAAACTCAAAGCGGTTAAAAAAAGAGAGCCCATCAGGCCTGGGGTGGATTACGCCTTTTAGCCTCCAGGATGTATGTGAGGTTCCTGTGGTCTGTCCAAATGACAAATGGGTGTTTGGCCCCTTCTAGCCAGTGTCTCCATTCCTGCAGTGCCAGCTTCACCACCAGCAACTCCCGGTTACCTATATCATAGTTCTTTTGTGCTTGGGTGAGTCGACGTGAAAAAAAAACACAAGGATGAAGCTTATTGTCCCTCTTGGCATTTTGAGACAAAACAGCTCCCACTCCAACATCTGACACATCCACTTCTACTACAAAAGGCAACTCTGGATCGGGGAGGGTCAGGATGGGTGCAGAGGTGAATCAGCGCTTGAGCAGCTCAAATGCTTGATTAGCCCTGTCTGTCCATTGGAATGGCCTTGAGGTCTTTTTGGTAAGGTTAGTTATTTAAAAATTAGCAAAACCAAGAAAGCGCTGTACCTGTTTGACAGAGCAAGGCTGAGGCCAGTTCAGAACTGCATGGGTCTTGCCAGGATTCATCTGAATACTGCCATTGGAGACAATGAACCCCAGGAAGGAGACAGTTGGTACATGAAACTCACTTTTCTCCAGCTTCACAAAGAGCTTGTTCTTTAACAGTTGAGACAAAACCTGCCGGACATTCCGGACATGATCTAGGTAACAACGGGAGAAGATTAAGATGTCATCAAGATAAACAAATACAAACTGGTTAAGCATCTCTCGTAGAACATCATTATTGAATGCCTGGAAGACAGCTGGGGCATTGACTAGCCCAAAGCGCATTACCTGATACTCATAATGGCCAGTTGGGGTGTTGAATGCAGTCTTACACTCATCCCTGGCACGGATCCTAACCAGGTGGTAGGCATTTCTAAGATCCAGTTTGGTGAATATAGTTGCACCTTGTAGGAGTTCAAAGGTTGAAGTTATCAATGGCAGTGGGTAAAGATTTTTTACAGTGATACGATTTAGCCCCCTGTTGTCAATACATGGTCGGAGACTGCTGCCATGTATTTTCTTCCCCACAAAGAAAAAACCCAGCTCCTGCCGGTGAGGTTGAAGGGCGGATGAATCCACTGTCAACAGCCTTGTTGATATATTCCTCCATAGAGTCTCTTTCTGTGGCAGACAGAGAGAATAGTCTCCCTCGAGGTGGACAAGTGCCAGGGTGCAGTTCAGTGGCACAGTCATAAGGTCTATGGGGTGGAAGAGAGGCAGCACGTTCCTTGCTGAACACTTCACAGAGGTCTGCATACTCCTGGGGGACACGGGATAACTCGGGAGAGGCAGAAAGATCTGTGGAAGCCACTTGTCTCAGCCCAGAAATAGCCAGCATCTCTGTGGATGGGACTGGTGACTCAAGTAGTTTAGGGAAGGTTGCCTGTGGCTCAAGAGAATGACAGAGAGACAAGCCAGACACACAGCAGTTAGGCCCCCACTCACTTATCTGGTTGGAAGACCAATCAATTTGTGGATTATGCAGAGCTAGCCAAGGATACCCAAGGATCAAAGGGAACTCAGGAGAATTAATAAAAAAAACTGTATCTCTTCTCTATGAGAACCTACTTGAAAATGGAGGAATGTGGTGCACTGGCTAACCTGGCCAGAACCTAGGTGCCTTCCGTCCAATGCGGTAACTGTAAGAGTATCATGGAGAGCGATGGGCTGAATCTTTAACTGTGCCAATGTAGAGTCCATGAAATTCCCATTTTCAGCACCAGAATCTATGAAAGCCATGAGCTCATGAAGTTCATTGCCCAGGAGATTGAGACATCAATCGAAAGGCCTGAAGCTGCTGGTCGGGGGTAAGTCAAGTTCTTGGGCGAGAGCTGCCTTTTCCCACCAGTTCAGGGCAGTTGCCCCGAAAGTGACCTGACTCACCACAGTACTGGCAACACTTATCTCTCATGCGTCTCTCCCTCTCGGCCTGTGATAACCGGGTTCTCCCCAGCTGCATTGGCTCCTCAGAACACCTGATCAGTGAGGAAGGTTCCACAAAACCAGTGGAGGTGTGGATCTCGGGCAGTTGAGTCTCACGATGACGTTCACCTTGGCAATCTCAAATGCGGTTGTCCAGTCTGATGGCAACATCGATCAGAGACTCCAAATCAGGGGCCGGGTCTCTGTAGGCCAGCTCATCCTTTAACTCATGTGATAGGGCACGATGGAATGCAGCTTTCAGGGCTCGCTGATCCCACTCACTTTCTGCAGCCAGGGTGCGGAAATCGATAGCAAACTCTGCAACACTGCGTGTTCCTTGTGTGAGTTGAAGAAGTCGATGATCAACCTCTGCTCCACTAACAGGGTGGTGGAAGACCTTCCTCATCTCTGCTATGAAGAGATCACTGCTGGACGTGAGAGGAGACTGCCACTCCCAGAGAGCTGTAGCCCAATCCAGCGCTTTTCCTACAAGAAGGGTTGTCATATATGCCACTCTGCTGCTCTCTGAAGGGAAACTGTTAGGCTGCAGTTGGAAAGCAAGAGTACACTGTGTAATAAATCCTCGACACCTCTCTGGATTCCCATCATACCTCTCAGGGGCTGGAAGCCTAGGCTCAAGCAGGAGACCAGCTGATGGAGGGGTAGTTCTCACTAGATTCATCGATCAGCCTTGCCAGCTTATCTGGGGGCATAGGGCTATACGTAGACAAAGATTGCAGTATGAACAGATAAACGTAAATGTGAACATATGCGTGTGTACTCACGCTGAAATAGTTTTTTCTCTTGGTTCAGGAGGAAGGCCAACTATTAGATGCTTCTGATGAATAAGCAAATCTGAGCAGGCCTGTTAATGGAAAAATATCTAATAACCACATTCAGAGAAAATGTAGTTTAATTTACATGCAGATACAGGAAATCTGCTACTCACAGCATCCAGCTCTTCTACTTTCTTGCATAGCATCCCACAGATCATCCGGATGAGGCCCCAGTGTTTTAGGTTTCCTGCCCTTTCATACAAATCACTCAGTAGTTGTCTTACCATCCAACCACCCGTGCAGCTTGGTGTCCAAATCCATTCCCCTTATAAAATAAATCCCAACATCATTCCATTTCAAAACAATCCTCATCCTCCACAGTCACAGTACAGCTCTCTTCAAGGACACAGATCTAACAAAACTCATGAAATGGTTTCGGCAGTACTGACTTGTCTTTGAACAGGATATAGAGAATATCAGCCTGATCCTGCAAATTTTGACTTTGTTTCAGCATCTGCACTAAGGCCGGGTAGTCAATCCCACCATTGACATCTCTGGGCAGGTTCACAGGTTGAGGCGCCTGTGTCTCAGAAAAAGTAATTACAGCTCTTTGTTAGATGTGGACACCTGCAATAGAGCCATTTTTAACAGTTCCAGAAAGCAATTTTCCCATTCATTTTCTCAATATAGAGAATCTCCAGGAAACATTCAATAAAAAGATCTCTCTGAAATGAATCACAACAATTACAAACAGTGTTTTGAAGTAAAACAGTGTTTGATAATATGAACAAAGGCAAAGGTACATAACTGTCCACCTGAATCCTTGGCAGCTTTGAGGATGTCATCAAATGGTACATGTTTTTGAATTAAGTCTCTTATGCTCACCCAGGCTTTATTTGATCAAAAATACAGTGAAAACAGTAATACTGTGAATATTATTACAATTTAAAATATAAATATAATATATTTTAAAATGTCCTTATTGACTGTAAAAACGTTTCCTGGTAGAAATGAAGATGATTGTTACTTCTGGAGCCTGACATTTTTTAAAGCAGAGACAGCCAGATGATTATTCTAATTATTGCTTAAATGTTCACAGAATGAAAGCCTGTAATTTTGTGTTATCTACCTTTTCTTTGTTATTCAGCAAATTAAGGTTTGGTGCCGAAGAATGGAAAAGTTTTGTTGGAAGGTACATGTGCACATCTGCAAGGAGGTCAAAATAAAATCATGAATTATTTCTGAGCATTTGCAAAGGCGCCTGTACTCTGAACAGTGTCAAAATGACTGTCTAAAAACTCACTGTGTATATTGAGCTCTCTGGCTTTTTGCACCAGAGACACCATCTCCTGAGTCTTTTTGGATGAAGCCCTGAGCAGCGTTTATTTTTTTTTTTTTTTTTTTGTTTTCTTTTTTTTTTTTTTTTTTTTTTTTTTTTTTTTTTTTTTTTTTTTTGTTTTTTTTGGTTTTTTTTTTTTTTTTTTTTTTTTTTTTTTTTTTTTTTTTTTTTTTTTTTTTTGGCCTTCTTTAGTGGCACTAATGGGACTCTGCTGAGGAACTGCCAGTGGCTGGTCCAGATACACAGCCAGGTCATCCACCTCTGCACACACACACACACACACACCATTAAATTAAAACTTCAGAGGACTGAGCACGTTTTCTGTAACTTTTGAGAAGTAATTGAGTATTGCACCACATGTGTCAATATATAAAACTGTCACAGCAGTTACTGCTCCATCACAAAATTGCCTCTCAAACCTCTATTCGCCCATGCAGCTAAGCAAACTGTCTGACAGAGTGACTGTCAACCACAGACCAAACATTTCAACATAAAATGTCATGCAGAAAAGGCAAAAACTGCAAGTTAACAGCCAACAAACCCCTGGCAGCTGACTAAACATCCAAACAAAAATGTTTGTCGATAACATTCCAATAAAATAAGAAAATTATTAAATCTTTAAAATTAAAGTCTTTATCAGACTAGTGGATTTTATCATTGTTTCAGAGGTTCTTTATGAATGAGACACTTCAACGAATTGGGATCCATTATTAACACAGGCAAGGCACATGCAAAGTATAATGAAAAAGAGTAAAAATAAACAATTTAGCAATTTTTTAAAAGAGTATTTATTATTAGTCATATATATTAACTGCAAGTACAGTTTTAAAAAATGTGTTTTCAGGATGAACACTACAAGTGAACATTCAAGATGATTAAGTGCACTTCTTTTTTACTGTTCACCCAAAACTATCCCCTTTGTGGTTTTTGACTTTTCATGAGAAAAGCTCATTATATGTGCTGCTGACTGGTGGCTCACTCACCACAATTCATAAATGTAAGATGGGCACAACAGGAGGTGTCAAGAAAAGCAGAAAGTTTCCCAGTCTTAACCCTTGAAATGTAAAACTGATTTGATTTTGGGCTGCTTTAGGTATGTAACAAATATTGAATGTGCTGACTGCTTTAAATACGTTACCTTGCTCCTCCAAAGTAACTGTCCTGTAGTTTTTTTTTCAAGGTTGCCAAGACAGCAGGATCAATGTGCTTGTGATAATCAGCTACAAAGGACAAAAACTAAATGAATCTCAGCTTTCAGAATGAGAAAGCTGCTGTCTGCATATGGTGATGAGGACACTCACTGAGCATGCCGTGTGAAATTAGGAACGTTTCTGTGGGTCGGCCGGTCATCCTCCAGCGAGAGCAGAGGTAGGAGAGGTCGATACGGAGCATTTCCACAATCATGTGATTGTCCAGGGCCAGATAGAACTCATGATGGTCTACAAACTGGACATTCGATTAGGACCAAAACCAGCAAGTGAGAGGATACTGAATATTCAAATAGATTCCAACAGCAAATTTGAATTCATACACTGACATACTTGAGGTGTGAAGGTAAATATGGTGTTGCGAATAATGTAGAATTTGGATGTTCCCAGCACACCAATTCGCCGGTATGGCTGTCCAGTCAGTCCCAGCCTTTGGTTACGCCCTGAAAAACAGACAAAAATATAGTAAAATCCTTCAGTCTATGTCTGTATTTTGTATCTCCATCACTTAAAATGAGAATTAATTCAAAAAATTAAGTTAATTGTGAAAAAAGCAATAATAGTTGTGCCCTATATTCCAAGTCTTCTGAAAATCTTTCTGTAGTTACCATTCACTTTCACTGTAGGTTTCAAAAAAGTGTTAAAAACTTCATCTTCCACAAAAGTTTAGAAAGAGATGAATGCGAGTATTTTTATTTTTGCGTGAACTTTTTTTTTTTCTAAAGGCACTTAATATTCAGCAATATTATCAATTTGACTGCACTGTTGCTACTGGATATGAACAAAACTTGAACTGATGATGACACTTGTCTTCTGTAGAGCTGCTTTATATATCTGAAACAACATAATTTCAAAACTGATATCAACACTGTTACTGAACCGAACTAAATCAACACAGAACTCACTCAAGCTATATAACGACTCTGTTGCCTTCTGTAGAGCTGCTTATAGCTGAACTGAACTTATTTAATAATTGATTAACTTTTTACAGTTCTGGAACTCAACTCAATCAACACTGAACTGACATGAACTGAATAATGAACAACTGTCTTTTTTAGAGCTGATTTAGAGCAGAATGTGTCTCATATCTGAATAAGTTTGCATCGATTCTTTTTTTTCTGTTTATTTCTGTGAAGCTGCTTTGAAACAATCTTCATTCTATAAAGTGCTATATAAATTAAGGTGACTTGACTTCTCCTCTTGAATTCTACCCTGAGCTCACCTAGTCTGGCATAGATGTGACTGAGGACTCTGGAGGGCTGAACTCGGATTGGGTGAACATCCGCCGGGGTTTCTGCGTCAACGCCATGGCTCTGCAGGAGCTGTTTAATCTCATCGCTTTCTGCCAGGATAGACACTGAAAGCACCAAAATGGAAAATGGCCAGTTTAAATATGGTGAGATGGAACACTTATGTAATATGCAACATCAAACAAGTTTCTAAATTGATTAACCCAGATTAAGCTACTGTCAAACATAGGTCTTACTTTGAACCACAACATCAGGCTTGCAGTAAAGAGGCGTCTATTGAGAGGATCAATTTCTCCAGCTGCTAAAAAACCCAATAAAATAAAAAACAAATATTATTTTACATATACAGGAACACATTCTTTAGATGATCATGATATGTTTTTCTCAGTTTCATAGCCGCAAAGTGGTTGATGCATATTGTCAGTGTAGTGTTTCATTAATTTGTAGTTATTTATTTACTAAACAGTTTTAGGCAAATCAATCTACCACCCCCAAAGAAAAATAAAATCACAAACAATAATAATAGTGCCATAATACCTTCAAAAGCTTGAGTTTTGATTAAGAATTAACTGAATTTATTTAATAAAAAATGCAGTAAAAACAGCAATATTTTGAAATATTACAATTTTAAAAAACACTTTTCTATTTTACATTTCTTAAAATAGTTATGCTGCATAATATTTTTGTGGAAACCGTGATTTTCTAGGGTTCTTTGTTAAAATAGTAAGTTCAAAACAACATCATTTATTTGAAACAGAAATTTTGAAAAACGTGAAAAATGTGCATGTATGTATAATCAATGCAAAAAGTGTCATTTGCAATGGTTATGTTAAAGAGTTATTTCTACCTGATCTTACCCTTAAATTTAGTTTTGTTGGCATAACCTAATATATTTAGGTTGATGCAGCAACATTTTTTATTTGAATAAAATCAATTAATTTAGATGTTACCACATGATTTTTTAGGTTACCATTTTTTCATTATACAGTATATATGGTTTTGTTGCAGAGTATTCCCTGATTTAAATAATTGCATTGAACTGTATGAGTGGAAACAGGTGTGTTTCATAAGGGAGACATAAAGTGCAGTGGCCTCCAGAAACAGATTGAGAAACACTACAGTACAGCATTACCATAGAGCATTTTTTTGTGGAATTTACCGTACCTCTGCCAGCAGGTTACCCAATATGTACAGAGACTGGCCCCATTTCAGTGGACACTTGCCTACTGGCACTCTATACGGTGTGAGGATTAACATACTCTTCATCAACCCAGTTGAAATGATACATACAGCACTGAAAAAAAAAGTTTCATTCATCCAATTAAAAAAATGTAGGGTAATGATTTACATCTATATATTTTAACTTGAGCCAATGAAAAATAAATAACTTGCCCTTAGAGCAACTCAATGCATTTAGGCATCTAGATGTGGTGAAGACGACTTGCTGAAGTTCAAACCGAGCATCAGAATGGGGAAGAAAGGGGATTTAAGTTACTTTGAACGTGGAATGGTTGTTGGTGCCAGATGGGCTGGTCTGAGTATTTCAAAAACTGCTGATCAAAAACTGTGATTTTCACGCACAACCATCTCTAGGGTTCACAGAGAATGGTCCAAAAAAGAGAAAATATCCATTGAGCGGCAGTTCTGTGGGCGAAAATGCCTTGCTTATGCCAGAGGTCAGAGGAGAATGGCCAGACTTGTTTGAGCTGATAGAAAGGCAACAGTAACTCAAATAACCACTCGTTACAACCAAAGTATGCAGAATAGCATCTCTGAACGCACAACACGTCGAACCCTGAAACAGATGGGCTACAGCAGCAGAAGACCACACCGGGTGCCACTCCTGTCAGCTAAGAACAGGAAACAAACCTACAATTCGCACAGGCTCACCAAAATTGAACAATAGAAGATTGGAAAAAGGTTGCCTGCTGTGACGAGTCTCAACATTTTGCTGTGGCATTTGGATGGTAGGGTCAGAATTTGGCGTAAAGAACATGAAAGCATGGATCACCCCCTTTTCCCCTTCTTTTACCCCTTTTCCTATTTTTCCACCTCCACACCTCCCCTTCATCTGCATGTCTCACGGTTAAGGCCTGGTAGTGTTTCTTGTGTTTCGGTGGTGGGTAATGGTGTGGGGGATATGTTCTTTCTTAGTACAATTGAGCATAGTTTAAACGCCACAAGCCTACCTGAGTATTGTTGCTGACCATGTCCATCCCTTTATGTCTACAGCACAATGTTACAAAACAATTATATTTTAAATAAATGCTGTTCTTGCTAACTTTGTTGATCAAATAATCCTGAACAATTGGAGTACTGGCTGCTGAAAATGGAGCTTTGCCATCACTGGAAAAAATATCATTTAAAAATATATTAAAACAGAAAACAATTACTTTATTTTATTTACAATATTGTACGTATTTTGGAAAAAATAATTGAAAATGAAGAACACAATGGACTTCTTACTAACCCCAAACTTTTGATCAGTAGTGTATGTTCTGCTTCAAAGCAATTGCAATTGAAAAGTGCTTTTGAAATGACCATAATGTTGACTTAGTATTTAAAGCAAAAAATGATCTACACTGTGCTTTAGATTTGCTGAGCAAAATAAGCAGGGTTGGGCAGATTCAATCAGAATGTGTTCTGACAAGTATGGACAATTAACCAATAAGAAGTGTGGGAAAGCATTGGGTTAATATTTATTTCTAAATATTTATTTCAATATAACAGAATGATACAGTATATGCTGTTTATCCCTACCTGTCTCATCATACACTGCAGTAATCCTCGCATGAGTTTGATCACACTCTACAGGATGAGAAGAGACAGAGAACAAGAGAGAGAGAGAAAGAGAGCAGTGAGCCTTGACCGTGACCTTATCCTCTCCATCTGCCATGACCATGAAAGAAACATGAGCCAAATGATTTGCCCTCCGGCATTTTACATGGTCTCCCAGACACAAACACTAATGAGCAGAAAATATTAAACGTCTGGGACATGGTCAGACACGGTCTATGATGCCCTTTGACAAAATTGTATGGTTTTGTTTGTATCTTATTTCACTACATATGCATGAACCAACCTTCCCCAGTTCATAGGCTTTGTCTTTGTCTTCATCTCTGTCTGCATTCTTCCTGTAGACCAGACCCAGAGCCCACACAGACAGGATGCTGTACACATTGTCTCTAACCAAGGCGTGAAGTAACATCTCATCTCCTGGGAGTAACCCTGTACTAAGTAATGTCTGTGTTTCAGTCTATAAAATATTCTCAAATGCTCAAAAACCAAAGTCAAACTCTAAACTCCCTTGAGAAAAAGAAGTTTGTTTAATTGTATTGAATGTGCACTTGTACTGTACTTCAAATCTTAAAAATATATATATTTTTAAATGTACTTGGAGATCATTTAATATTACTGAAATGCAAGGCCACTTACTTAAAGTGTACTTAAAGAAATGCACTTTCATGACTATTCTTCTTAACAGATTAAAAGAACATTCCCCCCAAGTATAAAAATACTGTCATTATTTACTCACCATCATGTTGTTTCTTCTGTAGAAGAGCAGAGAAAATAAAAGCATTCAGGTTTGGAACGACTTGAGGGTGTGTACATGATGACAACATTTTAGTGAACTGTCCCTTTAAGTGCACTTAATAAACTCTGAATTATAAGTATGACGTTTATGTACATTTTAGTTTAGTAGTTTTAATAATCTTTTGTCATGCTTTGAGGAAGTACACTTATTTTCTGACTAAATATTAAAGCACACTGTAGAGTGTATTAAAGTTAATATATTTTGAATGTACAAAATTACAACTTCATCATTACAATTTCAAAAGTATAACATTGAAGTATATTTAGTTGGCCATAATGTTTGTCAGTATATTCAGAGTAAACTTTAATCTCATTTAAAGAGAAAGCAGAATTATTTTAGAATCTATATATATAATATATATAGAGAATCTATCTATAATTACATATAAAAATGCATTTAAGTCCTACTTAATTGGCTAAAAGCACTCTTAAATTCAACTAATTGTGTTTAATATTAATAACCATATACCATTTTCATTTAATTGCAAAAATATGCAATTAAATGTCTGAAAATATTATTTTCTGTTTGCACTTTAAGTGTGTTATTTTTAAGTGTATTATTTGCGTACTTAAAAGCATGGTAAAGTGTAGGCCTACTTTTTCACAAGGCTGTTATACTGCCATTTCAATAGATGTCAACACAGCAAGAATATGTGTGTTTGTTTGTAATGTTTATGTTTGTTCGGGCTGTTCCCTTATAATCAGTGAAAATTAGATGATTTAGGCTCACCTGGTGACAGAGGATTGTCTGTTGCAACATTCTGGCATAGTTGTCGAGTTTCACTCCGGAATTACTGCGACTTCTCATTATGGTTGCTTTCTATAAGCAGTTTATCTCTACAATCTCACTAGCAGTTTGAGTTTAGTTTAGCTGCCGGTGGTCCAGTATCAAGTGTGAGGCAGGCAAATGTCAAAGCCTTAAATGGTTAGTTCACCCAAAAATGAAAATTCTGGCATTAATTACTCACCCTCATGTCGTTCCAACCCGTAAACATTGTTCATCTTCAGAACACAAATTAAGATATTTTGTGGAATCAGGGGTTCATCCGCAATTATACGAAGCTAAGGGAATACTTTTTGTGCGCAAAAGAAAAGAAAAAAAAGACTTTATCCAACAATTCGTCTCCTACACGTCACCTGGTGACTTTTCACACGAGTGTTTCCTACGTTGTTGTGATTTGATCAGAACGGAAACAGCGTATCCGTGTGACACAGCTGACACAGAAAAGCATACACTGTTTGCGTCCAGCGGACATTCTCCAAAATGTCACCACGGTGATGCAGAGGAGACGAATTATTGAATAAAGTCGTTTTTTTTTTCTTTCTTTTGCGCACAAAAAGTATTCTCGTAGCTTTGTATAATTGCGGTTGAACCACTGATGTCACATGGATTATTTTACAGATCTCCTTGCTACGTTTCTGGACTTGGGAACATTTCAGTTGTGTTGCTGTATATGCAGGGTCAGACAGCTCTCAGATTCCATCAAAAATATCTTAATTTGTGTTTCGAAGATGAACGAAGGTCTTACGAGTTTGAAACGACACGAGGGTGAGTAATTAATGACAGAATTTTTATTTTTTTGTGTGAATATCCCTTTAAGGACGAGTTGTTCAGTAGTATATATTACATCAAATGATATAACTGCTGTTGAGGCGCACCCTATCTTGTATTTACAGGTGCAGTTTCCATCCATTATTAAAATAAAAGCAATCATATAAAGAATAGAATACATTTTTGAAAATAACATAACATATACCTATAATGCAGCACACTGAGCAAAATGATGCCATATCCGCATCTTGTCACAATGCTTGTTATTTGCAAAATTAATCAGTCTATTTAGCCAACAACATGATTGCAAATCTGATATTTATACAATACTTCAATAAACAACAAGTTATAATAAGCAACTTATTTTAGACTCTATTGACTTGCAGTCTTAGTGGAATCCACCATTGGTCATCTCGGTGCAATACTCAACAGTGGTGTTTGAATTGGTGTTTGTTTGAACAATTCAATGATTAAACAGACACAGTCACTTGTTGCCACCTTCTAGCAATGTAACACGCAAAAGCGTGAAAAGACTAAATATGGTGAACTATATATCAGCATACTATATGTGATAATACATTATGTTCACTGTAAAAATCATACTTTTTGATGTGGGCATTTTTGTTTATATTTGTACAAACATTTGTACAAACATTTGTCTATGCATTGTATAAATATAATATTTTATAAATAGTATAAATAAAAAAAAATGTGTTAAGGATTCCAAAAAATGCACATTGAAGTATGAACATTTCATAAATGGATACCGTATCACAAATAAACAAATAAGAATCGTAACTTGAAATAATGAAACTGTTAGTGATTTATTTGATTAACTTAAACTTTGCTCTCGTGTCAGAAAAGGAACATGCATTCTGGGTCCATTTAGAGGTCGTTCACAGTACAATGACATCAGTCTGTTACAGTACATTCTTGTGCAAATACTCCTCTCATTAACATGTGGATACTGAGTGACTTCAGGGCCCTTGCCATTAGAACTGGGTTTCTCAAAACACAGAACATCCTGAGAAAGATATGTGTGGCTGTGCACGTTCTCTTACTGGCCCTGTGCCTATAGATTTTAACTGACACTACTGAGGCCTTCTGTATGCCCTCAATCATAGCTTATCTAATACAGTACTTTATATCAAATATCACATGAATATAATTATTTCATACATATATAGATCTTAAAATAGACATTTTAGCCACAATACCTCTGGCAAGTCCACATTCTAAACAGTAACAAATGCACTTTTACAGCATTGTGATTCTTAATAATGCATTACAGAAATTAAAAATCAGGCTCATACAGATTAATACAGCCCGCTAAGTATCTTTACAATGCACTTACAGTTTTGTTAATTGTGTATTGTTAAGGGTAAGTCTAATATAAAACCAAAGAGTCTGGTTTAACGTCATTGTTAATAAACAATAATGTTTTAAAATGGCTTGAACATAAAACATATACAGTGAAACCAATGTAACTTTTCAAGTCAGATTTCTCCACATACTCTACACATTTTGTACTGTGCTAGATACAGTTCAGAAATTAAAGTGCTTGAAGCATAGCCTATGGCCATAAAATTGATATATATATATATATATTGGGTTGACTCATAAATGACTATTTTTCAGACTTCCACTCCGCTAAGAATCAACAGGCTCATTAAACGAACAATGACCGTTCCTGGGAGTAGAAAATATAATCAGTTTTCAGATTCAAGGCAGTTTTAGGACTTTAAATAAAAGGAAATGATGACAGCGGTGATTTACCTGCATAAACCTGTAGTACATTCTATGTTGTCATGGCAATAGGCTCCATATGGTTTGAACCCCATGATTCGCCAAAGGGGGGACATTCGTATCTTGCGGTGAAGTATATGTGATGACTGAAGATCTGATCGCACCTCAGAAGTCACTACTGGCACAGTAGATACCTAACATACATTACTCAGTCAGTAGGGAACATATATCACTGCGAAAAGGGTAATAATAATAATATACCATATCAAGAATTTATTAATTGTAACTATTATTTATTATTATTAAACTTTATTAATCGCATAACACTTTATAACTAAGATCATTTATTAATATTTGTTAATGTTAGTTATTGAAAATACAGTCGTTCATTGTTTGTTCGTGTTACTTCACAGTGCATTAACTATTTTGATTTTAAGAAATGTGTTGAAATTAGCACCAACTAAGACTAAGTATTGTTCAGTGTTAGTTCAGGTAAACTAATGCAATTAATGTTAAGAAATGAAACTGTAAAGTGCTACCTAGTAATTATGATAAATGTATAAGCAGTTTTTTTTTACATCCTGGTATAACGTGTTCTTAATAACTGTGACAAAAAAAGTTGTTGGAAAGTGGTGTAAACTCACCTGGTACATCAGCATTAGGAAGATTAATGTGCAAAATCCAAATTTTGCCAGGTTAAAGTGATGCAGATGCATTTTGGTAATGCTATTTCCTAAAACTGCAGTATGTCAGTGTGTCCAGAAGATTACTTAAGCTTTGCGAAGATCTTGTGTATTTATAACCCTCCAACATTGATCTTACCTCCCCACCCTCTCTGTCTATCCGTCTCTTCTGCTCTCTTACTCTGCTCAAGGCCATGGCCAAGATAAAATCACGTGTTTAGTAAATATTTGAGAGTTTACGTAAGCTTAAACTGGCATTAATGTGTAGTTGTCTAGCTTCTGGGATTGATAGGAGTAAAAAATTATAGTCTCTCAGAAGTGCTGCCCTAAATGTTTTGCCCTACATTTACATCATAATTAGAATGTTTTTTGATAAATAAGGAATAAATTAATTTAAAAATAAATAAATATTACTTTGAAATATACATAAGCTGTCTACCAAATTATTTTATATTCCATAATGTGGGTGGTGCTGCATTATAAAAATGAAAACATTACATGCACCAAACTGTTAAAAAAATATAATAATAAAAATACATGTACCACTTAAATCTGTGAAATTTACTGTAAAAATGGCAGCTGTGGTTCCTAGAACTTTACTATTAAAATATGATTTAAAAAATGTATGGATTTGACTTAAATTTACTGTAAAAATTATACTTTCCATTACTTGAAATAAGTTAATCTTCCAATGTACTAACATCAGTTTTTGTACATTCCATAATAAGTAGGCTGACATCCCCATAAAACACAGGTGCTGACAGATGTGATGAATCAAAGTTTATCACAAGTAGCTTTTCCACAAGCTGAGGTAAATATAAAAGGTAAAATAATAAAATGAATATACATTTAACAACATACAATGTAACAATATACATAACTGATAGCATAATAACTAAGAAGAAACATAATGATTAAAATGAAAAACCATCAAATGTAAGCTGTCACATGGAATTCTGGCAATGTACTTTTTCCCCCCACTGACTTGATCTTTTCACTTCCAAAAACTGTACATTTAGCAGTATTTTACTTTAAAATGGCATGAAATATCTCGTTAAGTTTATTACAATTTTCACCATCTAGTAATGGAACTTACAAGTTTTAACCATTAACAGTCTTTTACTGTTAAAATTGCAGTCATTTTACAGTGCAGATTTAATATTGGGATTTTGAAGGGAAGCTATTTGACAACAGATAATACAAAGATGATGCTTATCTCTTTTTCAGAATTTTAAAATAACTTTAAAGAGAAAAGTTTGTCCTCATCTCTCTAAATCAATAGGTCATCAAGTTCACTCAGATAACATATGGCCTGTTCATACCAAGAATCTTGCATCATTGCATCAGTCCTTTCAAGTATGAATAAAATTAATATAATGAATATATGAATATAAAACATGGCACAGGCAGAATAATGTAACAGATACTATAAGATTGCAACATTAATTTGCTTGGTCTTGTAATTAATTATTTATTATGCATGCCGTTTTTATTTGTCACAAGCAGGACCATTAATGAACTTAATGGTGGGAAAATTACAAGAAGTGGTGATCAGTAATAGGACAGATAAACATTTTAAACATTCATATAGGCTTCATTTTAAATTTAACTCTAAATTAATTTAATAATTTTAAGAACTCGTAGGCCTATGTAATGCATCATGCTGAAAGACTCTCCATGCTGTATGTGCTCCAAATGACAGAACAGTGTGATCCAGTCCCACAATTTGTTTAAATATTTGTTTTGAAAATCTGTGTACTATCACTTTTTTATTATGATTTCATGTTTTTATAGGGAACAGTCTTGATGCCGTTTAAAGAGATAAAACAAAGTCCATACGGTTCGTGACAACATAAAGTCCATTAGGTTCAGGACAACACAAAGTCCATTAGGTTCAGGACAACACAAAGTCCATTAGGTTCAGGACAACACAAAGTCCATTAGGTTCAGGACAACACAAAGTCCATTAGGTTCAGGACAACACAAAGTCCATTAGGTTCAGGACAACACAAAGTCCATTAGGTTCAGGACAACACAAAGTCCATTAGTTTTCGGACACACAAAGTCTGTAAAGTCACAGCCCGTACTTGTGGTAAAACATTTACAGGTGCATCTCAATAAATTAGAAGTGGAAAATTTTATTTCTGTAATTCAACTCAAATTGTTAAACTCGTGTGTTAAATAATTTCATTGCACACAGACTGAAGTAGTTAAGTCTTTGGTTCTTTTAATTGTGATTGATTTTGGCTCACATTTAACAAAAACCCTTCAATTCACTATCTCAACAAATTAGAAGATGTTGACATGCCAATCAGCTAATCACTCAAAACACCTGCGAAGGTTTCCTGAGCCTTCAAATGGTCTCTCAGTTTGGTTCACTAGGCTACACAATCATGGGGAAGAATGCTGATCTGACATTTGTCCAGAAGACAATCATTGACACCCTTCGCAAGGAGGGTAAGCCACAAACATCCATTTCCAAAGAAGCTGGCTGTTCACAGAGTGCTGTATCCAAGTATGTTAACAGAAGGTTGAGTGGAAGGAAAAAGTGTGGAAGAGAAAGATGCACAACCAACCAAGAGAACAACATGCATTGAGGATTTTCAAGCAAAATCGATTCAAGAATTTGCGTGAACTTCGCAAGGAATGGACTGAAGCTGGGGTCAAGGCATCAAGAGCCACCACACACAGGTGTGTCAAGGAATTTGGCTACAGTTGCGTATTCCTCTTGTTAAGTTCACTCCCTGAACCACAGACAACGTCAGAGGCGTCTTACTTGGACTTAGGAGAAGAAGAACTGGACTGTTGCCCAGTTGTCCAAATCCTCTTTTCAGATGAGAGCAAGTTTTGCACTGTCTTTGGAAACCAAGGTCCTAGAGTCTGGAGGAAGGGTGGAGAACTCATAGCCCAAGTTGCTTGAAGTCCATTGTTAAGTTTCCACAGTCTGTGATGATTTGGGTTGCAATGTCATCTGCTGTGTTGTCCATTGTGTTTTTTGAAAACCAACGTCACTGCACCCGTTTACCAAGAAATTTTGGAGCACTTCATGCTTCCTTCTGCTGACCAGCTTTTTGAAGATGCTGATTTCATTTTCCAGCAGGATTTGGCACCTGCCCACACTGCACAAAGCACCAAAAGTTTGTTAAATGACCATGGTGTTGGTGTGCTTGACTGCCAGCAAACTCACCAGACCTGAACCACATAGAGAATCTATGGTGTATTGTCAAGAGGAAAATTAGAAAAAAGAGACCAAAAAATGCAGATGAGCTGAAGGCCACTGTCAAAGAAACCTGGGCTTCCATACCACCTCAGCAGTGCCACAAACTGATCACCTCCATGCCACGCCGAATTGAGGCAGTAATTAAAGCAAAAGGAGCCCCTACCAAGTATTGAGTACATGTACAGTAAATGAACATACATTCCAGAAGGCCAACAATTCACTAAAAGGTTTTTTTTTTTATTGGTCCCTTATGAAGTATTCTAATTTTTTAGATCGTGAATTGTTGGGTTTTTTGTTAAATGTGAGCCAAAATCATCACAATTAAAAGAACCAAAGACTTAAACTACTTCAGTCTGTGTGCATTGCATTTATTTAATACACGAGTTTCACAATTTGAGTTGAATTACTGAAATAAATGAACTTTTCCACGACATTCTAATTTATTGAGATGCACCTGTAATCACGCTGCGTGATCACTGTAGGCTCAAATTGTTTCCACTGTCACCTACAGATGGCAACATTGAGCCACTTCAAGATCGCTTGTGTGGAACTTTCATGCTTAAGGCACAAAATATAGATTGAAACTATTAAAACAAGTAGTACTTTTTTTCTTTTTCAATAAATGGTCAGTGAAAGGATGTGCTGCTAATGAGCTGTTTATTTTTCTCTGGTATGACACACCAACCAACCAACTGTGAGAGACATTCTTAATCGAATACTGAAGTCTAATCTTGTGTATCGGCACTCGGCTATGCATGTCGAACGGAGATCGTACGTCATTGGCATCGGCGCTTGAGTGACACAAACAAGGTAAATGTTTAGTAGTTTCACTTTAATCTAAGTACAGGTAATGTACGGCATGTTAACCTTATAGATATGTTTTGCAACAGTACCTTTTGATGCCATTAAGCCACGGCTCTTAAGTTTATGAAAATTACAGCTGGTTTGCATGCAACCCTTTAGCTATCCTGCTAACCAGCCCCATGAGTATTTTTGTGAATTTGTCATAATAGTTCCTCATTGCTGACAGCTTGAAGCAGGTTAGGAAGTGTGTTATAAGCGCTTTTTCTACCCCATTCGACGCAATCGAATATATAACTTGGCTCTTATTTTTTGCAAGCTAATTGGCTATGCTAAAATGACCCATATCTGAAGTTAGCTGATGCCATTAGCTTTGGTTTAAGTAACTCGGATGGTAAACCTTAAATCTAAGCTGCTACTTTTATTAGCTAAATATAGTACACACAAATGTAAATATTGGGGGAAATACGTTTTTTTTTTTTTACTTTAAAGGCAAATTTGCAAAATAAGAGAGCTATACATACCTTGTGAACATTTTAGTGTTTTAATTTATTTTGTTTTTGTTTATTTATTTGTTTTTCTTTATTATTATTTTTAATCCTAATTTTTCCTCTGGCTGTATTTGTAAATCTTTAAAACCAATGATAAAAAATAATTAAAAAAGATAAACCTTTAATAAATTATATTACAGTTAGAACGTTTTTTTTTCTTCTGCTGTTCATATTAAATTCTTACTATTAAATTTAAAGTTCATCTGCTTTGTTATTTGTAATCCAGAATCATAATATATGCCATTAAAAAGCCATGGTGTAAATCATAGCTAGGTTGCTATTCAATCTGCATTCAAAAGTTTATGGTAAACATTAATAGTTGGGTGGATCCTGTCAAGCTTTAACTCAAATGGAGTCTCTTGTACTCAGGTCAAAGGACATTTCCATGGCCTCCACATTCTGGAGGAAAAATGGACAACACGGGCTATTGCAGCGAGAGCTTCAACAGCCTGCAGAGCGGAACCAGCGATGAGGACATGGTGGAGATCGCAGGAGCAACGCTGGACTTCTCCAGCACTGATGACGTGCCTCCTCTGGACCGGGACTATGGCTCAGGTGAGTGCCAGATCTGCATTTATAGTGAGATGAGACAAAGGCGATGGAAAATCGCCCCAGTGGTAACAATTATGACATGGAGAGTTAACGATATAAGTCATATTATTTCCCCAGAGTAGCTGCCACCCAGTTTTATCCTTATTCAATTGTGTTCTTTTCTTCTTGTTTAGTGTCATTCACAAGATTCCCATAGTTTTTTTTTCTTTCTCTCATCATATGATATAGGTTTGGGGGCAAATGTGTAATGTATAGGTCTCTGGTGTTTGTGTGTCTGTGAGAAAATAGTGGTGAGAATTCGCTGAGGTCACAACTTTGGTATTTGCCGCCCCCCTAACATAAATCCTTTTATCAGTGAGATCAAAGTGTCCCCTCTAGTTATTTCTGTTGTAGCTAGTTTCATTTTTTGAGTGGTGTCAGGTTTTCCACATCCATCTGTTTCCCTTGAACTTCCTCAGTGTTTGATATCAATTGCTTTGAAGGGTGTTTGCTGTGTGATTTGGTACTTCCACACAGTATATGGGTTATTTTTTGCTTAAATGCAAACATTTTGTGATAGTTTATTCATAAACAACTTTTACATTGTATGCTTTGAATCATTATGAACACTATATGGCGCAGTAAATAATATATAATTAAGCTTGGCAATTATTAACCATAGCTAGTTTTATTGCTGGTTTTGTTTTGTTTTTTGTGTGGTGTAATTTATTTCCTGTTCTTGGTACTAATAAAATCTTTCTATGAAAGTCATGTGAAGAACTGTGAACACTGGAACAGGAATGTGCACTACCATAAATGACAACCTTTATCCCCTTTCCACTAAAAGCCCACAAGAAGTATATATGAAGCATTGAAATGTAATATATAATGCTTATTATTTAATGCTGTTATATATTTAATAGTAATAATAATTCAAATAAATAATAACTTATAAATAATTATTTATTAATTAAATAGGCTACTTAAATATACAGCTAAAATAAAGTGACTGGAGCAACTGTTCAAAAGTCTGTAAGAATTTTTTTAAGTGCCTTTTTTGTTTTTAGAATTTTAATTTTTTTTTTTTCTATTATGCCATTTCGAATATTGCTTTTCATGCAGTGTGTAATGTAGCTTTATGTGAATGTAAACGATCTGCAAAGTTGAAAAGCCCAACTGGTGCATGATAAATAGAGTTATTGTCTCCCAAAAGAAAGAATAGACTCTGAACAGCCTAAACGAGTCGTCAGTAATTTGAATCCGACGGCCACACTTCCCTGGGTAACACATTTGCATAATGCCCACCTATGTTCTACGTTAGTCGGCCGCAAGCAACTTACGGAAAAATACGGAAGTATGGCATAGGTGTATCGTTTCCGATACGCGCTGTACGCGGTAGACCAATCACAAAGGACTGCGCCATCTGACTAATCACAGCAGTGAGGGCTCACGGAACGGAGGGGTTTAGAGAGACTGAATCTTAGAACTGCTTCGAATGAATCGTTTGAGAATTGCTGGAAAATGAGGTGATATTAAATGGATATTTTGAGAAAACTAAAGTGTTTTATGACCTTGCAAGCATGTAATCCTATTGTAGTAGACTCCCAAAACAATATTAGGAACCTAAAAAATGGCGCTACACTAGTAGGGGCACTTTAAATAAATAATACTTTTATTCAGCAAAATTGATCAAAAGTGTAAAGACATTTATCATTTCAAATAAATGCTGTTCTTTTGAACTTTTCTAGTTATCATAGTCAATAGATCCTGAAAACAAATTATCAACTTTCCACAAAAAACATTAAGAGCACTAACTTTTTTTCACATACTACCGGCTCATTTAAGTTGCAACATAGAGCGATCTCACAAGTTACTCACCCTCAAGTCATCCTAGGTGTGTATATGACTTTCTTCTTTCAGATTAATCCAATCGGAGTTATACTAAAAAATGTCTTTGATTTTCCAAGCTGTTTAATGGCACTCAGCAGGTGTTGCAGTGCATCAGTCCAAAAGAAGTAAAATAAAAAAGTGCCTCACATGGCTCCAGGGGGTGAACAAAGGCCTCCTGTAGCGAATTGATGTGTTTTTGTAAGAAAAATATCCATATTCAAAACGTAATAATCACTTTAATGTAGCTTGCGCCAACAGTTGAACACGGAAGCAGCTCCGGGCAGATGATGTAAGATGTCGGCGTTGCGCATGCGCTGGTGAGTCTTGTGAAAACCAACGTTTGTTTACAGGAGCAAAGGAAGCAAAGTTTCTTACTTTTTAGCAAAGGAAAACCAGTCTCCTCTTGGCTTATATCGAAATCCTGTGACATTCTTCTTTACAAATCCTTGTTTTGTACTTCTAATTAGTGACCATTGTTTTGTTTTGATCTCTCCCCTGCGCTTCCGCGTTTGTCACTTCTGAGCAGCGCATGCACAACATTATCCCGCCCGAGCTTCGTCCTTCCGTGTACAACAGTGAGCGCAAGCTAGATTAAATTGATTATTACGTTTTAAATATTACAAAAATGCATCGATTCGCTACAGGAGGACTTTGTTCACCCCCCAGAGCTGTTTGAGACCATTTTTATTAAGGATGGGCGCTTTTTATTTCACTTCTTTTGGACTGATGCACTGCAACACCCACTGAGTGCCATTAAACAGCTTTGAAAGATCAAAGACAGTTTTTAATATAACTTCGACTGGATTCATCTGAAAAGAAGAAAGTCATATACACCTAGAAAGACTCGAGGGTGAGTAATTTATGGGCTAATTATCATTTTTGGGTGAACTAAACTAACCCTTTAATAGTGACAATAAATGGAAATCTAGGGGTATCAAAGAAAATAATTAAATTAGTAACAGCAAAACTTTAACTACATATAAGAAATGCCAAAAGGAACAAACAAGAAAAGAGTCAGAAAGAGACACTCCTGAGAGAACTATCCCACCGGGAGTGCCTACCCCAAATAACTCAGAACACTCTTAAATACTCAAACTAATGATCAATTAACAGGTTGACAGCCAATCAAAATCTTCCACTCTCTGCTCCAACTGGATCAGGAGACAAAAAAAGAAAACTCAGGGTCGTCACAACATTGAGATACATTGTTTCTTAACAATTTCTTGAGCCCCAAATCAGCATATTCTAATGATTTCTGAATAATAATGTGACACTGAAGACTGGAGTAATGATCCGTTAGAATAAAAACCCTCACAGCATAATAGATTTTTTAATATCTTACATATAAACCGTCATTTTAATGGTAATTAATATTTCATAATGTTACTGTTTTACTATAAATCTAAAATTACTATTAAATCAATGCAGCCGAGCGCTACCTGGTGCAATTTATAATTCCTTTTTACACATTTGCTGTCACTGTATGACATGATCCTCATGTCACACTGTAAGGATCTCAGCTGTCATTAATGTCCGACTGTACCAGTCGACGATGTTAAACAACCTGCAAGAAAACTCACCCCATGACAACTTCGGGTGAAGGTTGATCTGCCTTAACACACAGGAATTAATGTGGCTAGCAGTGCTGTGTCGCGGAGCAGAGCGGTGTTTTCATTTCATTCCTATGAAATTTAGCTTCACGCCTTGCACATGGCGAGAAGCTCAGCTTCTATATACAGTGCATCTCAAAATTAGAATGTCGGTGAAAGTCATTTAATATTCAGTAATGTCAACTCAAATTGTGAACTCGTTATTAAAAAATTAATGCCACACAGACTGAAGTAGTTTAAGCGTCTTTCGTTCTTAAAAATTGTGATGATTTTGGCTCACAATGTAACAAAAACCCATCCCAATTTTCCTTCTCAACAAATTAGAATATGGTGAAATACAATCAGCTAATCAACTCAAAACACATGTAAAGGTTTCCTGAGCCTTCAAAATGTTCTCTCAGTTTGGTTCATTAGGCTACACAATCATGGGGAAGACTTCTGGTTTGACAGTTGTCCAGAAGACAATCATTTGACACCCTTCACAAGGAGGGTAAGTTACAAACATTCATTGCCAAAGAAGCTGCTGTTCACAGAGTGCTGTATCCAAGCATGTTTAACAGAAAGTTGAGTGAAGGAAAAAGTGTGGAAGAAAAAGAAGCATAACCAACCGAGAGAACCGCAGCCTTATGAGTTTTGTCAAGCAAAATCGATTCAAGAATTTTGAGTGAACTTCACAAGGAATGAACAGAGGCTGGGGTCAAGGCATCAAGAGCCACCACACACAGACGTGTCAAGAATTTGGCTACAGTTGTCGTATTCTCTTGTTAAGCCACTCCTGAACCACAGACAGTGTCAGAGGTGTCTTACCTGGGCTAAGTAGAAGAATAACTGGACTGTTGCCCAGTTGTCCAAGTCCTCTTTTCAGATGAGAGCAATTTTTGTATTTAATTTGGAAACCAAGGACCTAGAGTCTTGAGGAAGGGTGGAGAAGCTCATAGCCCAAGTTGCTTGAAGTCCAGTGTTAAGTTTCCACAGTCTGTGATGATTTGGGGTGCAATGTCATCTGCTGGTGTTGGTCCATTGTGTTTTTTGAAAACCAACGTCACTGCACCCGTTTTTCCAAGAAATTTTGGCGCACTTCATGCTTCATTCTGCTGACCAGCATTTTGAAGATGCTGATTTCATTTTCCGCAGGATTTTGGCACCTGCCCACACTGCCAAAAGCAGTGTTTGGTTAAATGACCATGGTGTTGGTGTTGGTGTGCTTGACTGGCCAGAAAAACTCACCAGACCTGAACCCCATAGAGAATCTATGGTGTATTGTCAAGAGGAAAATGAGAAACAAGAGACCAAAAAATACAGATGAGCTGAAGGCCACTGTCAAAGAAACCTACCTGGGCTTCCATACCACCTCAGCAGTGCCACAAACTGATCACCTCCATGCCACGCCGAATTGAGGCAGTAATTAAAGCAAAAGGAGCCCCTACCAAGTATTGAGTACATGTACAGTAAATGAACATACTTTCCAAAAAGCCAACAATTCACTAAAAATGTTATCCAATCATCACAAGTAAAAAGAACAAAGACTTAACTACTTCCGTCTGTGTGTGCATTGAATTTATTTAATACACGAGTTTCACAATTTGAGTTGAATTACTGAAATCTAATTTATTGAGATGCACCTGTAAATGAATTAAAAGCGCTCGCTCTGCTACGCTCCAGTGGACACGCACCATAACAACGAAAACTCCAGTGTTCATTTTGATCATGGCTTGTCTTTAAAAACGAAGACAAAGATGTTCGCACTGCAGGACTGTGCGCCAAATCTTCTGACACTGCCAGGATTTCATCGGAGGTAAAATTTGATCGCAATGGTCATTAATCAGCGGTGAACATGTCAAACTAATGACCAAAGACTTCAGATTTTAGTCTTTTTATTCTTTAGATTTTGTCTCAGACGGCCAAATCATGCGGTATAGTGTGTACCCGGCTCTTTAAAAAAAAAAAGCTGACTTCAGTCTTCTGAATGGTAGTTGATGTACAGTTGATTTTGATGAGGTTATCCCACCCTTTGACTTCTGACATTAGTGGTTCCGAGTTCAAGGAAAACAAATTTAAAGGACTAGGTCAAATTGCTGGCCTTTTTGCTTGAAACTGTACCAGATTGGTTGAAACATCCTGTCGGTGGAAAAAGGGCTCTTGTGATAATTTTGGTATTCCACCTGAGGCCTTTAACTGTCACATCCGGTTATTTATTTTGTACTTTTGACCTGCATCTGTGCAGGAGGTTCATATGGAGCTGGAGATGGGTCCAATGGGGTTCCTAAACTGATGGATTTGCTAGATGAGCCAGTGCCTGGGGTCGGCACATATGAAGACTTCAACACCATCGACTGGGTCCGAGAAAAATCTAAGGACCGGGATCGCCACCGGGAGGTGACTGTACAATCGAATCTTGTTGGGTTTTAAACATCTTCTATGCTCAGAAAGAAATGAATCATGCATGTGGTGCAATTCACGCTTGTGTTTATTTGTGATCTTCCATTTCCCTTCATGTTAGATTGCTACCAAGAGTAAAGAGTCAGCCTTGGCTTTGATGAAGAGTATCAGTGATGCCTTCTCTGGCTGGCTTCTCATGCTGCTCGTGGGACTGATGTCAGGTTGGTTTGTTTCTATAATATTAAAGCATAAGTATCATGAAGAATGATTATAGAGCACCAAATTAAAAAGAGCTTTTGAATTTCCTATGAAATACCATCTGGCCTCGCCGTGACGTTTTATAACATGTGCTGTTCTGTTTGATTTCAGGTGCCCTGGCTGGTGGCATTGACATCTCTGCCCATTGGATGACAGATCTGAAGGAGGGAGTTTGTCTGAACGGCTTCTGGTTTAATCATGAGCACTGCTGCTGGAACTCCAATGAGACGACCTTCCAGGAGAGAGACAAATGCCCTAACTGGAAAAGCTGGGCAGAGCTCATTGTCGGTACTAATGAAGGTCCTTTCGCCTACATCATGAATTACCTGATGTATGTGTGCTGGGCGCTGCTTTTCTCCTTCCTTGCTGTGTCTTTAGTCAGGGCCTTTGCCCCGTATGCCTGTGGCTCTGGAATACCTGAGGTAAACAAAAAATTGTAGTACCAATATAATATTTAATATTACGTTTTGACACACAGGTTTTTAAATTGCTATATAACAAAGTATAGGAAACTGTTAAAATTTCCTAATTCTTGTTTGTCACTCTAGATCAAGACTATCCTGAGTGGGTTTATTATCAGGGGCTACCTGGGTAAATGGACTCTTATGATTAAAACCATCACCCTGGTGTTGGCAGTGTCATCTGGACTCAGTCTGGGCAAAGAAGGGCCTCTGGTCCATGTGGCCTGTTGCTGTGGCAACATCCTATGCCACCTGTTCACCAAGTACCGCAAGAATGAGGCAAAGAGACGAGAGGTATGATGAGTAGATGAAATTAATAAATGTGAAAAAAAAGATAATGCTTTTTTTACTCACAGTAAATCCACCTTACAATGTTAATGCATTTTTGGCACAAAAAATGTAATTTGCACATTAGAATGAATCAGCATTTTAGAATGATTTCTAAATGATCATGTCACACTGAAGTCGGAAAGTTTACTGCTGCTGAAGAAGTCACTTGCTGACACAGGAATAAATTACATTTTGAAATATTCATATTGAAAACAGTTATTTTAACTCAGAATAATATTACTGTTTTGCTGTATTTTTTTAAAAATAAATGCAGCCTTGGTGAACATAAGAGACCTCTTTCAAAAATATTAAAAACCGACCCCAAGCATTTGATCAGTGTTTTTAAGGATCAAGGCACTAACCTCTATCTCCCATCTCTCTCTCTCTAAAATAACAGTGACATTTGTTACATTTTTGCGGCTTTCCTCTAAGGACATTCTGGTTGCCTGTTTTTGTGGTTTTATGTTTCAAATTTACTCATTGTGAGAATGTTTTTTATTGACATCATGAAGACGAGACCAAACATAAGATCGCATTTTATTTTTACATTTGAGGTCTTTGTTGATCCAAGCTTTTTGTGTGATAAGCTTGGCTTACTGTTTCAGTTCTGCCTTTCTTCTTTTTGTATGTTGATTAGGTATTGTCTGCCGCAGCAGCTGTTGGTGTGTCAGTAGCTTTTGGAGCACCGATTGGTGGAGTTCTGTTCAGTCTGGAAGAGGCAAGAATACTCTTTAACATACAGTACTTATGTTTGCATACTCACAGCATTATCTAGTGTAATTTTAATAACTAGAATCACTCTCTCTTTATCCTGTAGGTGAGTTATTATTTCCCCCTGAAGACGCTGTGGCGCTCTTTCTTTGCTGCGTTGGTGGCGGCTTTCACCCTTCGGTCCATCAACCCGTTTGGTAACAGCAGGCTGGTTCTCTTCTACGTGGAGTTCCACTCCCCTTGGCACTTGCTGGAGCTCATACCCTTTGTCCTGTTGGGTATTTTTGGGGGAATCTGGGGAGCTTTCTTCATCCGTGCAAACATTGCATGGTGTCGCCGACGTAAGACCACGCGGCTGGGTCACTACCCTGTTTTGGAGGTGCTGGTTGTTACGGCTGTCACGGCTCTGCTGGCATTCCCCAACAGCTACACGCGTATGAGCACCAGCGAGCTGATCTCTGAGCTGTTCAACGATTGCGGCTTGCTGGATTCCTCACAGCTGTGTAACTATGCCAATGTGAGCGTCACCAAGAGCAGCAGTGATGCTCTGCCTGATAGACCAGCAGGACAAGATGTCTACACTGCCATGTGGCAGCTCTCACTGGCCCTGGTCTTTAAGATGCTCATCACAGTGGTGACCTTCGGCATGAAGGTACAGGGTCAAATCCATCCGTCAATCCATCTTTCCTTCTTTTAATTTTTCCATCATCCATCCATCTACCTCTCCCTTCATCTATCCAAACTTCCATCCTTCTTGCCAACCATCATCCATCCTTTCTTCTATCCACCCATCCCTCCCTCTATAAATCAACCTTTCCACCCTTTTTTCCATCCATCCATCCATCCATCATCTTTCTTTCTTCCATTCCTCTATTCATCATTCCTTCCTTTTTATCCATTTTATCTTTCTTCCATCCATTCATCCCTCCACCCATCCATCCTTTCTTCCATTTGTCCGTCTGTCCATCCATTCATTTTTTGTTCCTTTTTCCATCCATTCTTTCATTTTCTTTCCATCCATCTTTTAACTCAACTCACATTTATTGTCAAATAAAATTTCCACCATTCATACATTTCTTTCTTTGTCTGTCTTTTATTCCATTCATCCATCTTTCCTTCCATCGATTCTACTTTCCCTTCTTTCTTCATCCATCCATCCATCCATCCTTCCTGTCTTCCTTCATTTTATCCGTTCATCATTTCTTCCATCTATCCATCTTCCTTATTCTGTCATCCATCCATCCTTTCTTTGTTATTTTAATACATTTCTTTATTTCTGTTGTTCTTTTTCCTTTCTACCTTCCTTTCAACATGCATCCTTCCTTCATTTGGCATCTATCCATCCATTTCTTTTTCTCTTTCTTTCTTTCTTTCTTTCTTTCTTTTCCATTATTTCTTCCTTTCATCATCAATCCATCCATCCTTTTATTCATTCATATCTTCCTTTCTTCCATATATCCATACATTCTATTTGACTTTCTTCCATCTCTCCTTCCGTCTTAGAAAGTGCCAACACACTGTCTATTTCAAAGAATTTCGTTTTTAAATAGGCTGTTTTCTGTACTGTTGTGTCCTGTGTCTGTATGTTCCTCCAGGTGCCCTCTGGCCTCTTCATCCCCAGTATGGCTGTGGGAGCGATTGCAGGTAGGCTGCTTGGTGTGGGTATGGAGCAACTGGCATATTACCACCATGACTGGGTAATCTTCAGAGGCTGGTGCTCACCTGGAGCAGACTGCATCACCCCCGGCCTCTATGCTATGGTGGGCGCTACTGCCTGTCTGGGTAAGAGTTTATTCAAATTGTCTTCTGTTAAAAATATGCCGTTAGTGGCTTGTCCTGGTACTTTTATCCAGGCCTGTCTTTCTTTCGTAGGCGGTGTAACTCGTATGACAGTCTCTCTGGTGGTCATTATGTTTGAGCTAACGGGCGGCCTGGAATACATTGTGCCTCTCATGGCTGCCACCATGACTAGTAAATGGGTGGCAGATGCTCTGGGTCGAGAAGGTATTTATGAGGCTCACATCCGTCTCAATGGTTACCCCTTCCTGGAGTCTAAGGAGGAGTTCAGCCACAAGACGCTGGCCATGGACGTGATGCGACCCCGCCGTAGTGACCCCCCGCTCTCCGTGATCATGCAGGACGGGATGAGCGTGGAGGAAGTCGAGTCGCTCATTGCTGAAACCTCATACAGCGGTTTCCCTGTGGTGGTCTCACATGAGTCACAGAGACTTGTGGGCTTTGTGCAGCGCAGGGATCTGGTCATCTCTATTGGTAAGAGATTACAACTCTATATAGGACTTTTTTTTTTTATCTATATCACCTTTCTTAGATCTTGGACTATGATTGCTGGTGATGAACATCTTGGTGGACTGAAGAAGTAGCTCAGCCAAAAATTTAAATTCTGACCTCATGTCATGAGTTTTTTTTGTCCATGCAGTAAAAGTCAATGGAGTTCAAAGGTAATTTGGACCCCATTTACTTTCATGAAAAATTAAAAATTCTTTAGAAGATTTTCTTCAGAAGTGTAACAGTAGAAAGTCATACATGTTTGGACCGAAATGAGTCAGTGACATAATTTTCAGTTTTGAGTGAACTCTTCCATTAATTACTTTATTATAGGGATCATGTGAATTATACTGTAGGTCAGTCATAAGAAGGTTTATTATTCTCCATTTCACTCTGGCAGAAAATGCTCGTCAGCGTCAGGAAGGTGTGGTTAGTGCCTCCAGAATCTTCTTCACTGAATACACACCTCCACAGCCACCCAACAGTCCTCCTCCGTTGAAGCTTCGTGGTATCATGGATCTCAGCCCATTTACCGTTACTGACCACACTGCCATGGACATCGTGGTGGACATCTTCCGCAAGCTGGGCCTGCGCCAGTGTCTCGTCACTCACAATGGGTAAAACCTTAGTTTGCTTAGCTTAGCATGTCAGTTTTCAAGTTCTCAACTAGAGTGTGTCCATCATTTACATATGTCAGAATTATTACACATCACATATATTTAGGTAAGCTCAATATAATTTATCTTGTTCCTTTTTTTTCTCCCCACAGGCGTTTACTGGGCATCATCACCAAAAAGGACATTCTTAAACATATGGCCCAGATGGCCAACCGAGACCCTGACTCTATTCTCTTCAACTGAAGTGCCAAACTGGCTGTTATGAAACACCAGTCAGTTTGAAACCACCCATTGGGCAGAAAACAGCAGTCTGGCCAAATTATTTGCACTACAGAACTGTCAGAACTGGGTTAGCGTCCATTCACACTGTGAATCCATTTGTAGAGCCTTATTGGTGCAGGCGCTACAACTGCAGCATGGAGGACCTTCGGCAGCGTTTTATGCACTCCAGCAGCTAGCTTAAAAGGTGGGAATGAGTGCAACCAAGTGTTGGTGTTTGCAAGTAGTCGACCTATCATAACATATCAATGCATCAAAACATATCAGAGTATATTCCACACAAGGAAAGCAGTTGCAATTATAACATTTTGTAGCATAAATCTAAATATAGACATTCACCTAACCGGCCTCTGTTGGATTGTATTACTCAAACCCAAACACCTCTGGTGAAAAGACCACATCCACATCTTTCAGAATTTAAGAGACTTATGTAAGTCAAGAGGAAGTCACAAGCAATCAGTATCAGATGTGCATTGCATATTTCCCTAGAGTTCTCCTGACTTCAACTACAGAATGGATGTTAATCATAAGTTAAAACCATTATTTGTTGTTTACATGTTCATCTACATTTTTTGTCTTTTTTGATTTTTACTTTAAACGAGCACTTGCAAGTATTCCAGCATCTGAAAGCTCTCGGGACGAGTCTGTACCACATTTCCAGACTTTGTAATCAGTCATAAGCAGCACTGTGTAGTTTCTGCCAAGAAATTACACATTAAAATTACTCATTCTGTATCTATTTTCACACTACCATTTTACACTACCTTTCAAAAGTTTGGGTTCAGTAACATAAGTCTCTTCTGCTCACCAAGGGTGCATTTATTTGAAAAAAAAGTTAACACACTATATTGTGAAATAAAATGTTTTTATTTTAATATATTTTGAAATTTAATTTATTACTGTGATGCAAAGCTGAATTTCCAGCATCATTACTCCAGTCTTCAGTATCACATGATCTTTCAGAAATCATTCGGATATGCTGATTTGGTGCTCAAGAAACATTTCTCTTTTCAGGTTTCAATGCTGAATATAAAGTTCAAAAGAACTAAATGTCCTTACTGATTAATGCATCCTTGTTGAATAAAAGTGTTGATTTCTAAAGAAAAAATTTTATAATAATGAATTTACTAACCCGAAACCTTTGATCAGAAGTCTATGTGGTTATCAAATGTTGTGATACCACTGTTAAAACCACACATTATGTAGCATTTCCCTATGCAAGTTAGGTTGCCATTATTTTTGGACAATATGTATGCAATCAATGCAAAATAACATTACACTATACTGTTAGTACAAGTCAGATTTTGCCTTTTAATTCTGAATACCTTCTCTTATCACAATCTCTTAATTATCCTATAACATTTTCTGAAGCTTGACTTAATGGTACACAAGTTTTCTCCATTAACAAATGCTGCTTTTATGCATTGCCTGTATCACTTATATTCCTATCACATGCATGTCCAAATGTAAGCTGAGCATGCAATTTGTAGTCATCTGAATTGTGTCATTTTATTGTATGCATATCAACCCAGATGTTTCCATTGTAATGTTTAAAGCCTGCATCTATCTGGCTCAACCTCTTTTAATAATTTGCGTTTCTCTGCTAGCATACCACTCCATTCTACGTTTATGAAACTCACAGTGGGACACAGAGTGAACGCTAAGCTCTTTGTAAGCAGTGCTTGAAACTTCTCCGATGGCACATTAGCTTGGCTGGTTCTCAGTCCTCAGCTAACTTTTACAGTATTTCCATTTTTTATCAAAATGTCACTCGTTTTGATAAATAAAGGGCCACTTTATTAAAAACATCTTAGAGCATCGTGAACTAATTGTTGAGAAAATATGTAATGGTTGTGTGCAATCATTTGTTGGGTTCTTTGTACTCCATGTTTAAATTGTGTAAACTTTTTTTTTTTTTTATGTCAGCATTATCCATTAGCGTTAAATATGAATGTCACATTATCATTGTAATTTATTCATAAGCATTACATGAAATATAATAACATGTAACATGCTCTTCTGTGTTTTTTTTTTCCAGTGTGGGTTGTGATATTTGGTGATGTTCTTCATGTTTCTCAAAATTATTTCAAGATATGTGTCTGTCCTGGATATTTAAATTAAGAGCTTCAGGAAAATTGCAGTAACAGGAAAAAGCCATTCTTTTCAAAATGTTAGTTTAACTTTGGATTGTTTTGGTAAATTTGAGTCATGCGGAGTCTCACTCATCATCTTACCCTGTTTTTGGCTCTAGATTATTTGCTAGACTTCAGACATCAGTGAATGACACCGGTTTGACTCATAATGCAAAATAACTTCTTTTAATTAACTGGAGACTTCTGGGCCATGATTGGCCACACTGTCCCAGACAGTCTTTTTTAGGAAAGAATGAACAGTATAAACAGTATAACATTAAAATTATTATTAATCTGGCATGGTTTGCGTGCAGCTAGTTTTGTGCATTTGTTGAAGGTTACAATCTTACTTTTAAAGAATTATTTTGGCTTTTTATGTGGTTAAATAGTGAAGGTCATTGTCCTCATTTTCAGGTTTTCCATCTTTCTAAGAAACGTCTTTACAAAGCCTTCACAGATATGCTCATGATCTGCCCATTCAGATGGGAGTCCAGAGTTTATCACTCTACTGAATCGTAAAATTTAGCCTATGAAGGTCAAATGGCCCTCAGACCACAATAACTAGATGAGTTGTTTGGTGTTTTGAAACCATCAGATGGTGGAGTATCTGTGCTTCCCTCTTTTCAAGGTTCCCAAGTGGGGCCTTCCCACAGGAACTATTTCCTTTCCCTTAGAATGAGACCACAAGCCCCAACTGGGTCCCTCAGAGGTCAAACAGGAAGGCCCCAAAGTAGCTGGAGGAGTCTTCTGCATACACAGCTGTGGGAGAAGACACGGAGATGAAGATCTCATCACCTGCACGAAGTTCAAACAGGCCTCCCTGGTAGATGGAGTGAAGGGCGTTCTCGCTGTCTGGAGACCAGCATTTGGTGCCCACACCCTTCAGGAGCTGAATTGGGCGGGCATAGGCGGTCTTCTTGTAGACGCACTGCACCACCTGGTGGCTGTCGGAGCCCGAGTGGTAATCGTCGATGGAGAGGGTGAGATAACGGAAGTAGACTTGGCCGTACAGGTAGTAGCGGCCTGCGCGAGGGATACGCAGGCGTCCATTGGACACGGTCATGTTGTGCAGGTGGGAGCCAAAACTCTGGTTCCCCCAGGAACGAACGGGATGGCGGCAGGACTGGTGAAGGTCAGTCTGGGGGGTTAAGGATGTCGTACCTGGTATAACAAGAAAGGTGCAACAAACCTTGATCACCTCAGTGTACAGCAGAATTGATCAATCCTGCTTCAGTTCAGCCCTGCTCCAACACTCCTCCATATCATTTGAATGTGAAACTCAGGTTCATTCTGAGGAATTGTTGCCATTTTGCCAGGATTTGCTACTGATTTACTGTAATAAACGTTAATTTTAAAATGTACATTTTAAGTTAGTTATGCAAAAGAACTCTTCGAATAAAAAAGGAAAATAAGTGAGACTAAAATATTAATTATTATTACAAATATTATATATTACACTTATATTAATATTAAATATTATTATAAATTAATATTTACTGTTATTAGTAATAAAATTGAACAGATTTAAAATAAATTAAAATAAAATGCTTGATAGACTTATTATTGTATAATATGAATAACAACAACAATACTAATAATAATATAAACATTTTCTGATTTTAACTAAATTGCACCAATTACTCGTAACAACCTGACACTCTACAGGAC
The DNA here is from genome assembly GCA_018155175.1 of Sinocyclocheilus anophthalmus. Classification (NCBI taxonomy): domain Eukaryota; kingdom Metazoa; phylum Chordata; class Actinopteri; order Cypriniformes; family Cyprinidae; genus Sinocyclocheilus; species Sinocyclocheilus anophthalmus. The sequence goes on from JADLZN010000211.1 coordinate 114,826, forward strand.
CCCATCTCTGGGGGTCAGAATATCTGAGAATCTTAATAAGAAACTGTTTCATTCCTGTCAATGTCGTTTTTTTTCACTATGATTAAAATATAATCTATCTGTAATACTTTAGTGTTAGGGTCTCATATTTTAACATTGTCTAGTTATAAGCAATATATTTTTACGGCTTTATTAACCTTTGTTGATGTTATTAAGAAAAATATACAGTTTAGCCATGAAACTCTAGATGGCGCAGACTGATGTTTTGTTAATGTAACTGATGATATTCAGAGAGTTAAACAACTTGGCACAAGCTGATTGGTTCATGCTGCATATGTAGCCAATGAGCTTACTGTCTTGTATTTATATGGCTGGTTAGCATTCACTAGAGATTCCTGCAGCGTGCTTTCAGAGTTCTCTGAAACCCTACACCTTCCCCAGCTCCACCTTTATAGATCTGCTACGGGGTTATTTTATATGCTATTTGTGCAGCAGCAGTATATCTTAAATACTCATGGCACCGTATCGCCATATGCATTGGCAGTAGCAAGTTCCTGCACTTGCTTGCAGCAGCAGCAATAATCTACAACTACAGCAATAACCAACAGCAGCAGCAGTGTAGCAGATCTATTCCGCCAAGACCAAATACATTAACATTGTCATATCCATCACCATGCTAAAATGTTCCGAGAGTTGTCATGATTAAAATACATTTATTGTTTGTTCGTATGTTCACTGTACATTAATAACAGAACAGAAAAGATACAACTTTTGATTTTAATAATGTATTAGTAAATGTTGAAATGAACATTAACCAAGCATTAATTAATAAATGCTGTAGAAGTATTGTTAGTATTGTTAGTTACCATGTTAACTTAAATAGTTTGGTAATATTAACAAATCTAACCTTATTCTAAAGTGTTACCAATGATCTTTATGCTATTATTTTAGTTTAACTTTATTGTTAAACTATGCAAAGCTTGTTTTCCATGACAAAACATGGTCCATTAAAATCATTCACATAGCCCTTTTTGGTAATGTGGGGAGATCTACTGAGATTTGTTTTGTGACTACAAAGCATTTGTTGAACTCATTTTTTTCCCCATATACAGTGGTGTGAAAAAGTGTTGGCCCCCTTCCTGATTTCTTATTTTTTTGCATGTTTGTCACACTTTAATGTTTCAGATCATCAAACAAATTTAAATATTAGTCAAAGATAACACAAGTAAACACAACATGCAGTTTTTTTAATGAAGGTTTTTATTATTAAGGGAAAACAAAATCCAAAACTACATGGCCCTGTGTGAAGAAGTGTTTGCCCCCCTGTTTAAACTGTGGTTTATCACACCTGAGTTTAATTTCTCTAGCCACACCCAGGCCTGTTTACTGCCACACCTGTTCGCAATCAAGAAAATCTCTTAAATAGGACCTGCCTGCCAAAGTGAAGTAGACCAAAAGATCCTCAAAAGCTAGACATCATGCCGAGATCCCAAGAAATTCAGAAACAAATGAGAAAGAAAATAATTGAGATCTATCAGTCTGGAAAAGGTTATAAAGCCATTTCTAAAGCTTTGGGACTCCAGCGAACCACAGTGAGAGCCATTATTCACAAATGGCAAAAACATGGAACAGTGGAGAACCTTCCCAGGAGTGGCCGGCCAACAAAATTACTCCAAGAGCACAGCGACGACTAATCCAAGAGGTCACAAAAGACCCCACCACAACATCCAAAGAACTGCAGGCCTCACTTGCCCCAATTAAGGTCAGTGTTCATGATTCAAAAATAAGAAAGAGACTGGGCAAAAATGGTCTGCATGGCAGAGTTTCAAGACGAAAACTGCTGCTGAGCAAAAAGAACATTAAGGCTCGTCTCAGTTTTGCCAGAAATCATTCTTGATGATCCCCAAGACTTTTGGGGAAAATACTCTGTGGACTGACGAGACAAAAGTTTAACTTTTTGGAAGGTGTGTGTCCCGTTACGTCTGGCATAACAGAGGCGACAGTACGAAGTACACTTTTTGAGTATCTGTACTTTACTTGAGTATAATTTTTTCTGGGAACTTATGACTTTAACTTCACTACATTTGAAAGACAAATATCTTACTTTTCACTCCACTATATTTTTATCAAGTTCCTCGAAGTAGAAAGTCGTTACTTTGTAGCAGCTTTGAAAGTCATTGGGTGATTTTTTTCTTCTCTAAAACTGGACTTTCTTTTTTTCAGACAGTTTATCAGTAATCACTCTTGTATGGCTACATGAAGTGATTTCCCAGCATTTTTTGAACACTGACCAGTGGCAAACAATTCAATAAGAGTTAATATTGTGGTATACATTACACACAATATTGTCTGATTTTGCTAAATTGTGTAGGTGAAAATATTACCTATAAAGCCACAGAAGAACTGTTGTGCGTCTCCTAATAAAACACAATAGGTGTTGGACTTGAAGCAGCACTGCACAGACCGTTCTGTGTGTGACATCAAAGTACAGTGAGAGCGATTAGACAGCATTTAAAAATGTTTGTTTTTGATGTCAAATAGGTCTTGCTGTTTTGCTTTTTTTGTTAAATCAGTGTTGCTGTTGTAAAGTTGTACATCTACATTTGTGTTGCTGGGTTTTATAGCAGGTTTGTTTTTTTTTATCTTCCTTATCACTCTGTATTTACAGGATTTCACTGTACTGTATTCAGTAGGTGTAATGTATTCTAAGTTGCTTCAGAAGTATTGCAAGTACTACGTACAACAATAAAACAGTGCTTTGACATAAAAAAGGAAATTTACTTTTGGTACTTAAGTACTTTTAAAAGCAAGCACTTCTGTACTTTTACTTAAGTAAAAAACTGTCTTTGCAAAAAACCAAACTTTTTACTTGTAATGGAGTAATATTTGACCAGCAGTATCTGTACCTTTACTTTAGTAATGGAGTTGAGTACTTTGTCCGTCTCTGCGTAAAAGTAACACTGCATTTCATAAAAATAACATCATACCAACAGTCAAACATGGAGGTGGTAGTGTGATGGTCTGGGGCTGTTTTGCTGCTTCAGGACCTGGAAGACTTGCTGTGATAAATGGAACCATGAATTCTGCTGTTTACCAAAAAATCCTGAAGGATAATGTCCGGCCATCTGTTCGTGACCTCAAGCTGAAGCGAACTTGGGTTCTGCAGCAGGACAATGATCCAAAACACACCATCAAGTCCACCTCTGAATGGCTTAAGAAAAACAAAATGAAGACTTTGGAGTGGCCTTGTCAAAGTCCTGACCTGAATCCTATTTAGATGCTGTGGCATGACCTTAAAAAGACGGTTCATGCTCGAAAACCCTCCAATGTGGCTGAATTACAACAATTCTGCATAGATGAGTGGACCAAAATTCCTCCACAGCGCTGTAACAGACTCATTGCAAGTTATCGCCAACGCTTGATTGCAGTTGTTGCTGCTAATGTTGTCCCCAACCATTTATTAGGTTAGGGGGCAAAACACTTTTTCACACAGGGCGGGTGAATGTTAGTTTTTGGATTTGTTTGTCCCATACTACTAACAACCGTCATTTAAAACTGCATGTTGTGTTAACTTGTGTTATCTTTTACTGATATTTACATTTGTTTGATGATCTGAAACATTTAAGAAAAAAATAAGAAATCAGGAAGGGGGCCAACACTTTTTCACACCACTGTATATCACTTCAGTATGAGTCAGAAATGTTTTGTTATGTTACTGAATTCCTAATGAAGCAGTTTGTTAAGATTGTTTCCAGAAGGACGAGAGAGCTGTAGGAACTTAAGGACTTTTTTGCTGACATAAGTAAAGGCTTCTGTAATACACACACCCAAACATGCTGGCAAACTCACCCTGCAGTCCACTGTCTCTGAGGGTAAGATGAGCCGATGGCCGTCGGCTGCCAGTGGTGAGTAATTTTGTACGTGGAGGGATAGCGACTCTTTCTGCGAAAAACAGTAAAGAACAAAGAGTGAACAAGTCAACAAAGCAGAAAAAGAAAAAAATAATTTAATGTCATTTAAAAATATAGATGCACTCAATTTTAAAAGAGACTGTTGGGTTAGTTCAGGTAACAGCAGAAATATTTTTTTTCAATTGAAGAGGAAGAAACACTTGAATTCATGTGGTCTCATGTTACCTTCAAAGGGGTGTTTCGAGATTATGGTTTCTGTGACCTAAAAGAGAGCAAAAAATGAAAGAACCTATATTTGTAAGAAAATACAGAAAACAAAAGATGTTTATACATACATTTCTGCCAATTATAGGGTGCTACAGAAGTGCACATTCCTGATTTCGTTGAAAGATTGTAACACATTTGAAACACATCAACATCACTAAGACATTTTCCACATTCATGTCCATGTCAGAAAGACAATCCAAGCTCTTTTCTGGAACACCAGAGTGGAACAAAAACATTAAAGTCACAAATGAGAGAGAATAGGCTTTGTTACATTTGATATATTTGGAGCACATTCTTAGTGCAATAGGCCAAATCAAATATTTATTATGTCCATCAGTCTGCCGATATGGCAGTCGTCTTGGAATTACACACCTAGTGGTGTGGATGTAGCATTATGCAAATACAGAAATTTTCAGCAATTGATGCCACTGTTGAAATGCGCTATTCACAGTCAGCCATGGCTAATTTATTCAGTGAGCTATAGTGCCCAATAATAGAGAGATTACAGAGATGAAGTGAATAGTATTCGTCTGGTTATGTGTGATCTCAGTATGGCTTTGCATCTTTTATTAGGTTTCTGATATGACTGGAGTCTTATCTTGCATGTGTCCATGATTTTAAACATTCTATTAATTCTTAAAGGGGTCCTATTATGCTCTTTTACAAAGTCTTGATTTTGTTTTGGGGGTGTAATAGAACAGGCTCTCATACTAGGTTGTTCGAAAAACACATTATTTTTCACATATTTTACATTATTACAACACCTCTCTCCCCAGTCTGGCATGAACGGCTCGAATAGCTCCTGTATCAAATGAAGGCCCGCCTTCTGAAATACGAAATGTGCTGTGATTGGTTAGCTGGGCCAGTGTGTGCTGTGATTGGTTAGCTGGGCCAGTATGTGCTGTGATTGGTTAGCTGGGCCGTGTGTGCTGTGATTGGGGGTGAAATTTGGCTGGCCAGTGTGTGCTGTGATTGGTTAGCTTGGCCAGTGTTTGTGATTGGTTAGCTGGGCCAGTGTGTGCTGTGATTGGTTTGCTGGGCCAGTGTGTGCTGTGATTTGTTATCTGGGCCAGTGTGTGTTGTGATTTGCAGCACTCGGCGCCTGGTCGGGAAATTACATGCCCCTTACCATAGCCACCTGCCAGCTTCAGTGTAAATACTGCATCAAAATCAAATCAATTTGATTGATTGTAACCACTCTTAAGTTCGTCTGCCTTGGGAAAGCTAGCACGTCTCCGACATAGTGATAACACTTGTTGCCTTCTCTTGTGCAGCTCAACCAGGTCTCGTCCTATTCGTCGATATTTGTGAAAAAAAAAATATCACAATCCCGGAAATATATGCTTTGTTATTCCAAACTATTTGTTCGTTGTAGTTTTTGGGGGGGAAAAGTATTTCGTTAAACTAAATATCTCCTTTTGGAGTGGACTTTGAGCTTTGTAACTTTTGCAGATCTTTTTTATGCTCAAACAGCAACATTACAGACTAACTAAAGTTGAAAAAGTGAAAAAGGATAATAGGACCCCTTTAACACTTTTGAGTAAAAATGACTAAGTGCACATTCAAAAAATAATAAATAAAAAAAACAGTTGACAAAAAATTACTAATGAGGGGCCAGAAATCTTCAACATGATTTTAAATAACCTAGTTTCCAGAGGAACAGATTAATGCTGAATGTTTTTGTGTATTGAAGGTTTCCAGTGCTTTGTGGTTTTTTCAGCTAGTCTCCCACTGGACATGCTTATCTCCAAAGGGCTCCAGGTCCAAATGCCATGAGAAATGCCATAAACACACTAATTCCCATCACTAAAGTAAAGACCTGTGTGATCAAAAGCACATGCTTTTGATGTACTTGCATGTTTATTAAAAATACAGCATCTCTTTACCTTGGAGATGTAGGCTTTGAGTCCTTCGGCCAGTTTGATGCACGGCTCACCAAAGAGCTGGACCAGGTCATCAGGTACATCCTGTTCTTTCTCCAGAGCGTTCAGAAGACCAAGACACCTCAGCTCCTCCACTACACCTTGTGTCCGAGCCTGTCAATGACACATTCACCAGTCCACTTAAAAATGTTTAACGTGTCCTCACGTGATGAAACATCCTAAAAAGCTCTTTTTTTCATGAACACATGACAGAACCTTCATAACTCAAAAATAATTTATATTTATAGTTGTATAATGTGTTGTTTTTGACCGATGTTTATAAAAATTAATTCCTGGTTTCGGTTCAAATGGTGGTTCAATAAATTTACTTTTTTTTTTAGATATGCAATCTCTAAATACTGGAAATAAAACTGGACTCAATGAGTGTAAGTGGTCATAAAAAAGGCAAACCTGCAGCCGTCCGTGGTTAAAAATTGCCCGACCATAGGAAATGAATGAAAGAGCAGAATTTTTTTTTTTTTTCAAAAATATGTGTTGAATAAAATGTATATATCTGCCACAATGCTGAACAAACACACAGAAATTAAGGAGTGAGACTGTAAAACATCCAAACCACAAAAGACCTCACCAACTTTCTAAGAATTATTTCACAGCAGGCAGCTGCATAAAATACTTCGGCCATTTAATGGCCTTTATTGTCATAAAACAACAATAAATGTTATTTCTTCACAAGATGGCACCAGTCTGGCCCAAATACATAATAAATTCTCATATTTTCTTTGTTTCAGCTTATAGAAGTGTAGATATTTACTGTAGTAATGTTCAAATGTTTGCATATTTGGTTATACAAATGATGGTGAAATAGAGAAATTTACACATAAATAAGATCTAAGATCTAAATGACCCAAAATTACCTAAAAGTACACAATTTCATTGTTACTACAACAGGGAAATTATTGTGATAAATATTTAAACAAAAATGACCGTGAACATCCAAAGCGTGAAAAGCTTAGGAGGGTTAAAAATGTCAGAATAATAAATAATATCAGAAAACGGACTTTTCTAGTCACGATCATGCTCCGCTCTGCATACTTTTACTATAGCCACACACACTAAAAAAGAGAGACCTTTGGGGGCTGAACAAACAAATTCCCACAATGCAAAAATATTTTGACAGAGACCACAAGAAAAAAAAATGAAGTTTTCTAAATGCCTACAAATCCCTCGGTCACTAGAAAAACAGACTAGACTCTGTGGGGTAAAGATATCTGAACTAAGGCTTCTGTGGTTGACATTTTGGCACAGTATTATTGTTTTTAGGACCCCTTGCGTATTTTGTCTACTGTACTCATCACATGCGGCCCAAACTGCAAAACTCCCCCTTCAAAACCACGGACCTCAAGCTCTTATATAGCAGAGTATTTCAAAGTAATTAATATGCTAATTAAACCTGACAGCCTTTCTTCTGATTTAATTAAAGTTTGCATTTATGCTGGTAGAGGGCCCCAAAGCTGTGTTTATCTTTGAGGGGAGTTTCCTAAACCACTTTCAGCCTTCTGAAAACTCCTTGAACAATAATTTTATAAACCTTTTTTTTAATTATTATTATTTAACTTTTTGAAGAGATCATGTTTTTGGTGTTACTTTTAATGAATAGATTTTTTAAAAATGTAAACATTATAAGGACACATTTGATTGTTTTAACAACCAGTAAAGGGGAAAAAAAAGATTTCCTGAAACAATATCAACAATAACACATAAAATCTTTAACATTCAGTCCATTACGAAACTTGCCTCATGGGACATTTTCTGTCAAGAGTTTGACAACTTTCCCACACAATACATAACTAAGGTGTCAGAATACAAAAAGACACCATACAAAAAGCTCTTAGCAGAGATTAGATAAAAACAATGCAAGCTTTTCGTAAAGAATTTAGCAGTTCTATGTGCAAAATGTATTGACCTGGTTCTTCGCATCAGAACTGATTATAACAAAGACCCATGACCTAATTCTTGGCAGCTAAATAAATGGAGTAATCACCATCCTAAGACTACAGTCAAAGAAAAAGCAGTGCTGATACAATGAAAACCCCTAAACCTGATACCAAGATGACAGCATGTCAGCCTGCAGGGTAAGAAAAAAGTTTGAATGCCATTTCCAAAGATTAAAGACATGCATAAACTGTTCCATAAATCACTGTTCATAATAATAACAACAACATTAGTAATGCAACTTTTTGCTGAATGCAGGTTTACCTGTGCTACTGACATGTTCAAGTATATGAAGAGCCCTGTGCTCGAGGCAACTTGAAGGACAATCACGATGACCACAACCGCTGTCACCCACAACCTGGATGGCACTTCGAGACGATTTTTGGGCTGAACCATGATGAATGAGCTCGATTCGCTACTAACAGACTGTAAATACTCGGAGTTGCCTTCGGATGACTCCAGCACGCGCTGAGGAGGAGCTGCAGAGTCCGTGGCCATCTCTGGGACTAACTAAAGGAGCTTGGCTTCACCTACCACCACACACAAGAAGTCCGAAGTGATAATAAATAGGTTTGAATGATAAGGATATCATCTTAATGGCAAACTGAGGTTCCAGTAAGTCCTTCGAGTTAAAGCGACAATAGTTTAGCGATGTCGCTGTATAAACACGCTGCTGCGCGAAATAACAGCTGAAGAGAGACTGGCGTAAGTATCATTCATCCGCTCTCCATCCTGCCGTCTCGGTTTTCATTTGACACCGCCTCATGCCACCCTATTTATTACCTGTCACATGTGCAATACACTGTTTTCACCTACGCGCGGTGTAGAGGCTGTAATCAAATAATAAAATAATTAGGCTAGCCTATATATCAATCATAAAATAACACATAGCTATCAGGATTGAGGGGTCCACCCAAAAAGACAATTCTCATCATTTAGTCACCCTGCACTTGTTCCAAACCTGTACGAGTTGCTTTTTCTATTAGCCTATACACAGAAGAGGATTTTGAAGAAAGTTGGTAGCCAAATAGTTGATCTCCATTGTATTTCTGTCTATAATGGAAGTCGATGGCAACCGTCAACTGTTTATCACCATTCTTTGAAATATCTTCCTTTGTGCTCAACAGAAGAAACTCATACAGGTTTGCAACTTGAGGGTGACTAAATGATGGCAGAATTTACATTTTTGGGTGAACTATCGCTTAAGTAAGCAGTTTTAGTTTTAGTATGGCCTAGGAGCTGCAGTAAGTAGATTTACAAATTTACATATGTACATACTTTGTGGTGTAAATATGTAAAATAGCCTATCACATATTTTATGAACACATATTGATTAGGTCAATTAACCCTATAAGAAAATGCATTGATATTCATGAAATTAATGATATAGCCTATGATTTAAAAAAATATATATTATGCACAGGCTACACACTGTAAAAAAAATTCTGTAGTTTTTACAAAATAATTTTGGGAGCTGTGATTGCCAGAACAATTTTGTAAAAAATGCAGGAAAAACTGTAAACACATTTATGGCCCAAAAACTGTAAATTTTACAGTTTAAAACTGTAATTTACAAACAAGAAATTTTGAATGTAAACCAGTAAATTCAACAATGCACACTGCTATCAAAATCTGTTTTGTACCTTTAACATACTGACAACCACCATAATAATGCAGGTGGTAAAAGAGAAAGCCACATGAAGAATCAAAGCTCATCACCAGTAGCTTCGCCACAAGCAAGCAGAAGTATATACTAATATATAGAAGGTGCACAGAGTCATTCATGCAAACACAAAACACCATCATGGTAACACACATGAAACAAATAATGCATTCACTTTCATTAAACACGAAGATGTAACTAAGCCCAATATACATAACTAATAACAAAAACTATTAAAAAAAACCATGATTATTTAAACAAAATACCTTCAAATGTGGAGTGTCATGCAGGGAATTCTGGGAATATCAGTTTACAGTTTCTGACTGTAAATTATACATTTATTTGTTATTTTTACTTCTAAAAACTGTCAAATTAACAGCATTTTACTGTAAAATTACATGAAATGTCTGAAATGTCTGGTTAGATATTTTACAGTTTTCCCCTGTATATAGTACGGGAACTTACTGTTAACCTATTAACAGTTTTTTCCCGTAGCGTTTTTACAACATTTTACAGTTAAAATTACACTTATTTTTTACAGTGCACCCATGTTTGTTTATTTATTTATCTATTTTCTTATGCATGCAGGTATTTTCATTCTTAGAGGTGTGTGTTGCTGTATTTTGTATGGCAGATGAAAGTAACAGCTATTATTGCAAAAGAGAGTATACTGCTATCTTAAATCTGTTTTTTAATAACAAATTTGCTTTTAAAGTAGGCTATGTGGTTAGTCTGTGTTTAGTCTTATATTTAAGACTGTTTTAAAGGCACATACAACATGTGTAAACTTCTAGGAAATAAGGGGAAAAAATGTGTTCACATTAATTCAATGAATCATGTTTAACTAAATAGGAAACAAATCCTCAGTGTAGTCATTTCTAACAGGAAAGCATAAAGACTGGAATTTATACTTTCACCAACTGTTTGTTTACCAGTTGTTTCCTGCCTCAGTAACAGTAAGATTATGGTCCTAACATCACTCTTTATAGAATATGTATCTAAATCAGAGCTACAAACAACAGAACTAAAGGGAAAATTCATGCATAGATTGTGTTTATTCGATTTCCTGTTCATGTAGGATGATTGTAGGTCTCTGAAGTTTAGATGACGAGGATGGGAGACAGATGTTTTGATTAGAGCGTCCAGTGGGTTACAGCGGCCCCCTGATTCCCCACACCCACATATGATTCACAGGAGGGGCCGAGAACAGCTGGAGAAGGGAAAGTCACGATAACAACTCATTTGCAAAGGGTCGAAAATATCCATTTGATTTCTCAGTGCAATGGTTAACTAAAGCCCAACCAGGTTTTTCATGTTTTCAGTTTGGTTTCACGCAGGGTATGCAAGTAAGATAAGGTGCAGATATTTTATCATATAGTCAACCTATTTTAACATGACACATTATTCATAGTACATATTAATAATCAGACTTTTCTTTTCTCTAGTGCTAGTGTTTAAAGTATTTTTAAATGTGCAACAAGCACAGTATAACCCCCTTTAGGGCAGATATATGTCTGCAGCTGTCTTAAGCTTTTCCACAGGACAGCTGTGGGAATTCTGTTCGCTAGCTTACAAAACTAAACAGCTGGCATCAAAATCAGAATGAATTTACTGGACTGGAGCAAATATGAATAACTGTAGTGGAAAAACACATGACATGTAAAGTTATGAGTTCATACGCCATTATTATCTCTAAATACGATACAGGATTTTATTTATTTTTACAGAAAATTAATTTGATTAGCTTTTGCTTTTTGTCAGTGTAAATGTGCCTTTTCAAATTTTCTTAACAATTGTTACGAATTGTATATTATAATTTGGCATTTGTTACTGGTATTGTACACGGTGTAGATCTTGAATCAAATGCATCTGTGTAATATACATTTCTAATTATTATTATAATGACTAATTATAAAGGCCACAAGAGGGCATCATCTGATTTTTTGCCTGAACCGGATGAGGCGAGGCGACGCTGTGGGCGGAGTCTTCGAGTTCAGGCGGGAAAAACGAATACGTGATGACGCAACACGTTTAATGAATTGTTTCTGCGATGGCGCCCAACAAAATAAAACATATCGTCTCGTTTACATCACAGGTAAATATCTGATTGACATGTCATGTTAAGGGTTAGACAGTAATGGATGAATTCTTGTAATATCTAACATTTTGTGATAACTTTCATGAACAACATTGCGTAAAGATGGACGAGTTCATTCATGTACATTCAAATAATGTTTTATATAACCTATTCTTGTACCTGTACAGTTATAACATAGAGCTAAAAAAATATATGAATAAAAGTTATTTCATTTCTATCTATTTGAATGTGCATTACATGATACTTAGCATGTTGTTAAATGTAATAATGCTTCTAAATCTGATTAATGAAAGTTATTAAAGTGTTACCTCTAATAACTTTCTTTCTCACGTGACTGAATTGCAGGATAGTAAGAATGGTGTGAATAATCTGTGTGATGGCAGTGACAGCAGCAGACCGTGGTTGTGCAGCATCCAGGACCGCAGTGGAGTTCTCAGGGTGGAATTACAGATGGAGCGAGCATCTGCTATAGGATTCATTGATGTTGGTGTGTTGGTGTTAGCATAAAAATCACCTGCTATTATCTGATATGTATTCTTGAGATATCAATGTTCACGATATTCCTGTTTTTCTTTGTAAAGGCAACTGTGGCTCTGCGTTCATTCAGGTTGATGTTGGCCGGTCCTCCTGGTCATTAGACCATCCCTATGTCACCCTGCTGCCCACTGCAACACTCATGAGTCCAGCGGACTCGAAACAGGGCATTGGCCGTCAAAATGTGCGCATGTTTAAAAAAGGTATAATGCATGCAAATCAACCCTCTGGTATTCCTCACTTAGGGGTCACATTTGTGATTCTCGGTGGTCAAAACAGACTAAAGACATTTTTTTGAATTAATGCTCTAAATTTTATTTCAATAATATTTTTACTGTAATATTTTGTATTTTGAGTGGATTTCATAGTACTAAACAATATTCATTTCTAAATGATGCATCATTTATTTCTATATAAAATAATGTAAATACTACAAAATATTATTTTGAATTAATGCAACATTTAAGTTAAAAATCGAGGAAATGTATTTAAAATCCAAGCATGGAAGGCAGATTGGTGACATTCCTTAGTTGCTTATAAGAGTATTTGTAGAATTTTTTCCCCTTTGGATATATATTTAGATATTATTCAATACTACTGCATTAAGGCTGATTAGTATATTGTACCCCAATAAATTGTACATGTATTTTTAGTTTTGTTTTTCCCATTAATTTCCTATTATTTTTGACTGTGAAGATCAGAAGTGTAACTGTTCTTTAAAGACCATTTAGCCTTTTCTAATCAAACCACCATTCTTTTTTTCATATTGCAAGTGCGTACGATTTAATTGTGTTCACTGGCATTGAAAGACTGAGGTAATGTCTTAAATGTGTCCATGTCCAGCTGATTTTCTCTCTCAGACTGCCAAGGAGAGCTGGGACAGACTGCGTGTCACCTGCACTCAGCCTTTCAACAAATGGTCACAGTTTGGTCTGTCTTTTCTGCGCATCCGCACCATGGAAGACGAGGCCGAAGATTCCTCAGTGCAACATGAAGATATTGCTGCTGAAAATCTGGTGAGAGATTTGATGAAGGTTTTATCAAATTGTTGTGTTTAAAACAAACTGCCTTTTCTTATATCGAGTGGCACAGCAACCGTTTTAATTGGTATGAATTGTTTCACAGCGCACACCAGAAAAGATGACATCCGTGATGGAGTGGCTTTCCAGCCCAGCTATCCAAAGCACGTTTTTTGGACGAATCACGGGGTGTGTGAATTAAGTGTCTGACACTTACTCTTTATTTCAAGACTAGATTTGTAGTAGCATGATATTCAGAAGGCACTCTGTACTCCCTTTCAGGAATGTCTCCTCAGATACCCAAAGGAATGCTGGGAGTTTGAGTCGGGCAGAGCGCATGGTCATAGCCGCCCACTCTAACAGACGCTCCTTGTCAACATCCCCTTGCAGTACTACATCCAGCACAACACCTCCAAGAGAAGATAATGTGAAAACCCCACCAGGCAAGTTGTTATTTGGCCACCACACAGACAGAGTGGAAAAATGCTTTTCATAATACAAATGTTGTTTCTGTCTTTATGGGCTGAATTAGGTGGATTTAGGACTTCCAGTGACCAAATAAAGACTCCTCAGGAGCAAAGGAAGAAGTCTAAGGCACGGTATGAACTGAGAAAAAAAGTCTGATATGAAGGATAGATGAATTGGGGTCTGCAGAGTTTTGTTTTCATTCTGACCACAAAAAAGCACATTTGACTTTTTAAACCTAAATTACTCAGGGCTTATATATTTGATATTATTATTTAATAATAAGAAAACAGTTAAAATAGTAATATTGTGAAATGTTATAATTTAAAATTACTGTTTTCTAGTTTAACGTATTTTAAAATGTAATTTCTTCATTTAATGGCAAAGCTGAATTTTCAGAATCATTCCTCCAGTCTTCAGTGTCACATGATCCTTCAGAAATCATTCTCATATGCTTATTTGCTGCTCAAGAAGCATTTCTTATTATTAACAATGTTGAAAACAGTTGTACTGCTTAATATTTTTGTGGAAACCGATACGTCTTTTTCAGCACTCTTTGATGAATAGAAATTTCAAAAGAACAGCATTTATTTAAAATATATTTTGTAACAGTGTTACTGTCACTTTTGATTTAATGTGTCATTGTTGAACAAAAGTATTAATTTCTTAAAAAATACTATTTCTATTTATTTATACAGTGGTGTTCACAAGAAAACAGTGTTAGGATAAAAAAACACAAACATTATTTAAAATTATATTGATTTGTTTATAGTTATATTATTTAATGTAACAAAAACATGTTTTTCCATTGGAAAACAAGCAAAAGACATACCAAATATTAAAACAAGAATGCTAAGAACTCAAATTGTTGTGCTAATTTTGTAATTTGTAACAAAATGTCTTAAATGAGACTTTTCACTAGTGGTCCCAGACTCCTGGACTCTCTTGTATATATTCTTCACTCTGTATATCATTTTTATAGACCCATATATTCTGTATTCAATGGTGGTCATTCAGGCAGAGCCTTATAAACAGTGGCGCTCCACGGAAGAAATCCAGACCTACAGCATCCACCCATAAACCCAGCTCAACAAACCCACACAGAAGTGCCCACCAGGTTCCACAGGGCTCTCCTGAGACGAGATGTCCTCTTTGTGGAGGTAATGTGTGCACATTTGGGGAGGATTTTTGCAAGCAAATATATCTGGTCATAATTTACTGCTCACAAGCTCTTCTTCTGTTCCTTTGACTTTTGTCCACGTAGAATCTTTCAGTCCTGATTATCTGCCTTTCCATGCTTCCACCTGCCTGGATGGTGATTCAGCGGAGCTCATGGGAGTCAGGGAAACAGGGTCATGAGCTCACAGCACTCTTCTGTTTTTGGCTCAGGCGCAGATGAGCAGCATATGGTTTCATGTCCTCTGTGCTCCTTCCGATTCCCCCCAGACTGTATCCAGCAGCACGCCAGCACCTGTGGAGACACAGTATAGAGCCCGGTACTGTGTGGCTGAACTGAGTGAAGCGCATGTGGCCTCAGAAACCTTTTCAAAATAGCAACATCAGGTATTCTCTTGGTTTCTCTGGCCTTGGACAAAACACCTGTCAATAAACATTGTGTATCCTACTGGCTTATGAATTTTGCAGAATGTACATGCCTCCTAAAGGACTGTTTTTATTGTTTTTAGAGACAATTTATAGCATTGGTCACTATGAAATGTTTGACTGACAAACATGTTTTGACTAAAAATGTTTGTCGTCTTATCTGCTTTTCACTCTCTTTGTGATATCAATTAGTATGTTAAATATTGTTTGTAATTGTTTACATTATATTTTCATAAATATAAAATATATTATTTAGAATGTTTAGATTTTGCCCTGTCATTTTTATCACTTGCTCAACAACAACAACAACAAAAAAAATTTGATTTAAAAATGATTATATATACAATACTGTTTAAAAGTTTAGGGTAGGAAAGATGTTTTCTCTCTTTTTTTTTTTTTTAACTCATTATCATTAAAGCTGCTTTTATTTGATCAAACATACAGTAAAAGTAATACGTTGAAATATTATTAACATTTTAAACAAATCTTTTCATTGAATATATTTAAAATTTTGTTTATTCCTGTGTAGCAAATCTGAATTTTCATCATCAATTTCTCAGTTTTGAAATCATTTAGAATTCATTCTAAATCTGATTTGCTGCTCAAAAACATTTATTAATAATAATAATATGTAAATCAATGTTAAAATGGTTGAGCTGCTTAATATTATTGTGTAAACTGTGATACATTTTTTGAATACAAATCTTTTGTAACATAACTGTCTTTACTGAAACTTTTGATCCATTTAATACATCCTTGCTGAATAAAAATATACATTTCTTATATAATATTTCCTGATCACAAGATTTTTAACTAGTGCATGAGTCAGGAAAAAAAACGCAATAAATATTTTCCTTTTTAAATAAAAAAGAAATATGTTTTTATCATTTATTTTAATAATTTATGTTATTTTATCATTTATTTTCAATTATAGCCTGAAATGACCTCTCACACTGACCCTGTATCATGGGGCCATCCTTATTGTTGAGCCCTGATGTTTACAGAGGTGGTGTTGAAAGGAGGAAGTGCACTGATGGAGGAGTGGAAATTCAGAAGTCCTTAGTGAGCTCTAATGGGATGCAACATAATGTTACGGTTGCGTTTTTAATTGGTCGTGTCCTTTGGGGAATTGTACCTGTTATTTGGTTTGTTCAGAATGAAATCATTCACCCGTGTTTTGAGTCCTCAGTGGTGGAAAACCTTTGGACTCGCTTAACTAGTGTCTTAATCACTGTCCTCAGATCAGGATTAGAGCCTCATAAAACAGCATTACTGACTTGCTTTTGGAGCTGCTTTGTCTGCTTTTTGGATATACAGTGGGCATGTGAGACATCCATTGATACCAGCTCGCTGTAATATTTATATACCTGGTGTATCTATCTGATGATGGAAAACCTCACGGTAAGAAATATACATTGTTCACTGTAAAAAGTTATTTTGTGAATTTGTTTTGTAAGCATGTATCAAGTCTTTGGAAATTGTGTATGTTATGTGTCTGATCTGATAATTAAGGCACTACAAAATTAGCAGTGTGTTTTTTCTAATTCAATTTGTTTTCCATTCTATTGTCATAAATTGTAATATCAGCATAATAACTTGAGTAAAAAGTTACTCGTTTCATTAGTGTATTTTATTATGACCCTAAATAGATAATACTGAATATTTATATTAAATTTATTAATATAAATTTATCTATATATATATAATATATATATAATAATAGATATCTATATCTATATATAATATATATATAGATTTATTGGTTTTTTTGTAATCTTAAAACTGAGGTTCACAGCCTATTCACCCCCATTGTTCAGACCATATTTGAGGCCTCCCAACTATTTCTTGTACTTCTGCTTAATGACAAATCTGCTTATTTATCATTTTTGAATTACATAAGCAAAAAAAAAAATCAGTTTAAAAAACAGTGAATGTACTTGTTTAGATAAAAAATAAAAATGACATTAAAATAAAAATGACATTACTTTTTGAGATTTTATTAATTTCCATGACTTTTTCAATATAGAAATCAAAACTTCCTTCCTATATTTTAGATAATGAGAACATCCTGTTAAAATTTAATTAAAGGCAGTTGTTAAAGCAACTAATTAAATAAAAAAAGACCATGTCCAGCAAAAAAATCTAGATGTTAGCTGTTTTGGATTATTCAAAAGTTTTTTTTCTCTCTTTTTTTTTTCTTTTTTTTTTTTAAGTGTGTCGAGGCCCCCTAGTTGGTCTGAATCCCACATTTTCAATATGGACTCTTGGACCCCACTTTACTTTTATTTATTTTATTTTTTTGACTGTACATATATGAGCGCCATTGCATAGTTGCTTGAGTTTTTAGAAGATGAAAAAGAGACAGCAGTGAAATGGTACAAGAAACAATCTCTGAGATGTTATGGACTTTTTTTAAATTCCAACAGATGTCTAGACCTCAGTGTTATATTCCTGTTTTAGAGATAATTTGGTGTTGCTGTATATTATAATGATTTGATCTCACTAATAGCCAGAACAATGGCGCGAGATCGTGAACAAGAAGTTTCGCTTCCCTCCGGAGCTCCTCGGGGCCATCCGAGAGGGCAACGTTAAACGCGGTCCAGGGGGGGGGGGGGGGGGTGGGGGGGGGGGGGGGTGTTTCGCTGCTGAGGACAGGTGACGGCATCATCCGCCAGCTGGACGACTCTGAGGACAGGCTCTGGAGAGAAGCGCTGAACTTGTCCATCCGACTGGGCAATGAGGACACCATGGACACCCTTCTCAAAGGGGTCAAGTTTGACTTCCGGAAGATCCACGAAGCTCTTCTGGTGGCTGTGGACACCAACCAGCCTCGTGTGGTCAAGCGCCTCCTGGACCAGCTTGATCTGGAGAAGGGAAACAAGATGGATGTGCGCTCATTCTCAATGGCCATTTTTGACCAATCCATTGATGACTCCCAGTTTGCCCCTGGAGTGACACCATTGACACTGGCCTGTCAGAAGGATCTGTATGACATTGTGACAATGCTCAATCAGAAAGGTCACGAAATTCCTTGGCCGCATAAAATCTCATGCATATGTCTGGAGTGCACAAATGGACGGCAATATGATTTGCTCAAGTTCTCGCTGTCTCGTATCAACACCTACCGAGGTATTGCCAGCCGTGCTTACCTGTCCATCACCGCAGATGATGCCATGCTCAGTGCCTTTCGACTCAGCCGGGATCTCCGCAAACTGTCAAAAAAGGAACCTGAATTTAAGGTTGAGTAAAGCAGGGCTCTTGGTTCTTTAGAAGGCCGCTAGTTGTTTTTCATAGTAGTAAAAAGCAGTGGCTAAATCCTACATGGATGATTTTTACGAATATATAATATAAAACACTGTATAATGGCATGACACTAATTAAATCTATTAATTTTCTGCATTTTAAAAATTGTATACACATACAGTGATGATCAGCATGTCTTACATTTCTTTATTAAAATGTATTTATTTAAAAACAAAAATTTGTATTCATTTTTATTTTTTAAAGGCATTAAGTCCAAAAATTTCAGGATGATAAAACTGTCCTGATATCATAATGTAGAATAGACTGAAATTTAAATGATAATAATTTGGCATGATTTTTATTAATATTTGCAAATCAAAGTCATGCGGTCCAACAAACATGCAGGAATATATATGGTGTATATCGTTACACCACTTTTAGAGTCATGTAATTTCAAAGTTTCTTAAAACTATTATAATCTCTGGCATATTTTTCTCAACCACTCTCTCCTTTGCTTCATACAGCCTCAGTATATTGCCCTGGAGCAGCTGTGCCAGGAGTTTGCTGTGGAGCTGCTTGGAATGTGCCGGAACCAAAGTGAGGTCACCACCATCCTGAACAGCCTTGGGGATCAGGATGAGGACAGCGAGGATGAGTTGGACCAGCAGGCGTTTGAGGAGGGCATTCCAAACCTGGCTCGCTTAAGGCTTGCCGTCAACTATAATCAAAAACAAGTAGAACCCCAAGTTAACCCCTTAAAACAAATAAAAAAAGGAATTGCTATTTATTCATTTAGCTAATCATTGTTTGTACTGCAGTTTGTAGCGCACCCGATCTGCCAGCAGGTGTTCTCCTCGATCTGGTGTGGGAACCTATCAGGCTGGAGGGGCAGCAGAACAGCCTGGAAGCTCCTGGTGTCTTTTGGGATCTTCCTGACCATGCCCATCCTTTGCCTCATCTACTGGATTGCACCAAAGTCAAAGGTTTTTGCCAAATATATTCAAATATTCAATCATTCTACACTGTAAAAATGATTTCTGCTGCTTGTTCAATTTAATTTAAGGAATAGTTTACCCCAAAATTAAAATGTACTCAACCACAGGCATCCCAGATGTAGACGAGTTTGTTTCTTCATCAGAACAGATTTGGAGAAATTCAGCATTACATCACTTGCTCACCGATGGATCCTCTGCAGTGAATGGGTGCCGTCAGGAGTCCAAACAGCTGATTAAAACATCACAATAATCCACATGAGTCCAGTCCATCAATTAACATCTTTTGAAGCAAAAGGATGTTTTATGGGTTCACATTTGGGTTCACAACTTTAAACCAGAAGCGACGATTTAAAGTTAAAATGCCTTCATGGTGGATTTTTTTTTACAAACACAGCTTTTCACTTCACAAGACATTAACTGATGGACTGGAGTCGTGTGGATTACTTATTGTGATGTTTTTATCAGCTGTTTGGACTCTCATTCTGATGGCACCCATTCACTGCAAAGGATCCATTGGTGAGCAAGTGCTACATTTCTCCAATTCCATTCTGATGAAGAAAGAGAGTGAAAACATTTTCAGATTAGTTCATTTGGTTGAGGACTATTCCTTCGATTAAAATGAGTTGAAGCATCTAAATTGCTGGACATTTTGTTTCTACTTAACTTAATTGTGTCCAGTCTACTTTATGTAATGTACTTAAATATGTAAAACTGAAGTTTACTTAAATTTTTTTTTTTTTGCACTAACTGAAACGGGCCAGTGAATTTTTAGTTTATAGCATGCTTTGCATAGGGCTGGATCAGGAGAATAAATGTTAGTGTTATTTTATATGTTTTTGAGTACAGGGGAAGACCTGTTACTGTTTAATGTTCAGTTTTGTTTGACATTTATGAAGAGTTTCTGTTTTGTTGGTTTTTGTGGTTGCCATTGTGCTGAGAAGTAGAGCTTATGGTTAGGTTGTGGGTGGCTACAATAATTAAATTTAGAATGCATGTACTACATGTTAGGGTGACCATACGTGGCATTTTGCAGACCGATCGGTGTATGACATCAAAATACCTCGAGAGCATTTTGAAAGCATAAGGAACCGTCTGTAAGGTATTTGGATGTCATACACCGATCGGTGTCTGCACACGCAAACAAAACCAAAACCTAGATATTTTAGGCAATATAGAAATCCTGGCCAGGACGCGTCCTGGGAAAATGGCACGTATGGTCACCCTACTATATTGTTGCTCCACAAGCAAAGAGCAATAGCTTTACTAATTTCAGTGCAGTTAGCTTCTTGCTTGTTCATTACAAACGATTGCTGTTTATTACAGAAGCTTTTTAATCATACAAAAACAATGAAGAGTTCGTATTATTCACTTTCTATAAGTAATTAGTTGACAAAGGTTGGGAAGACTTTACCTAATTTCTTTGTGTGTGCTATAGCTGTCTAACTTTAATTAACACATTGGAAGAAATCTATCCAAACACACTGAGTACATATTGTTTCCTCAGTTTTATCAAGTCAGTTCTATAGGTTTGTT
Organism: Sinocyclocheilus anophthalmus; assembly: GCA_018155175.1. Taxonomy (NCBI): domain Eukaryota; kingdom Metazoa; phylum Chordata; class Actinopteri; order Cypriniformes; family Cyprinidae; genus Sinocyclocheilus; species Sinocyclocheilus anophthalmus. The sequence continues at coordinate 136,010 of JADLZN010000211.1, forward strand.
TTTACAGACTTCCATGCATCCACCCATTCTCCAAAAAGCTGCAGAGTCGCTGGGATGCTGGAATCTATCCCAGCGTCTCAGGCTAAAGGCAGGGAAACACCATGGACATATGGCCCATCGCAGGAATATTCTACTAAAAAGTGAACCATCTTCTATTTTCTTCTCAGTTGGGGAAGACTTTGAAGATCCCAGTGATTAAATTCCTTCTCCATTCGGCATCATATATGTGGTTCCTGATCACGCTTCTGGGGGAATCTATTGCCATGGAGGTGTACCGGGACAGCTTTGCCTCTCGTGAGCAGACCATCCTGCACAACTCCTTCCACATGGTCTGGGTGGTGGGTAGGTCTTAAGAACCACATGTAAAAAATGGTTATGAGAAATTGGTAGGAAATCAGTTCTGCATTCATTTTGCTGCGAGATCTTCAACTTCAGGTCTGCATTTCTGAGCATTAGACAGTTATAAAACAATAATTTAGTGGTTATTAATCCTGTCAAACAGGTTTTTTCTGGTTCGAGTGTAAGGAAGTTTGGATCGAGGGCTTGAGGAGTTATTTCCTAGACTGGTGGAACTGTCTGGATGTGATGGTTCTTAGCATGTACCTGGCTTCATTCGCCCTGAGAGTGGTCATCATGCTCAAGGTCCATTTTCTCTGCCAGTTACCTGACAAACAGGATGAGTGTGTCTACTTCACCGAAACTTGTGAGAGAAAGTACTTCACTAAGCGTCACAATTTAGCCTACAATATGGCAGCTCATTGGCCTGCTAGAGTAATGTATTTCTGGCTGTACAGTGCGTGATGAGTGGCATCAGGAGGATCCCCAGTTCATCGCTGAGGTGCTGTTTGCGGTGACCAGCATGCTGAGTTTCACTCGCCTGGCCTACATCCTACCAGCACACGAGTCTCTTGGTACCCTGCAGATCTCCATTGGAAAGATGATTGACGACATGATGAGGTATTCAGCTGTGTCGTGTTGATTATAAAGATTAGTAGTATCTTGAAGGAACACTTTGCTCAAGATGCTTCCTTTTTCTCTCCAGGTTTATGTTCATTTTGGTGATCATTGGAACTGCCTTCCTGTGTGGTGTCAACAATATCTATGTCCCATATATGATTTCACCAAATCTTGGAAGGTATTTTGTGTTTTATCCAATTGGATAAAGCTGCAGAAATCTAATCAATGAGTTGAGTTTGAGATAATCTTCATAATGGAGCAACGCCACATCTGTTTACATTTACAGGCTAAATGAAACCTTCAGCTTCCTCTTCTGGACCATGTTTGGTATGGTCGACCAGTCCTATGTGGACATGCCCGAGTTTGTTTTGGCTGAGTTTGTTGGCAGAATCCTTTATGGCATCTACACTCTGATCATTGTCATTGTACTGCTAAACATGCTCGTTGCCATGATCACCAACTCTTTTCAGAAGATTGAGGTAAGCCTGAAGAACTGACTCTGGTGTAACATATGTGCAGTAACAATATAAGCTTGGTGTTTCACTTACATTGTTCATCTCTCTAGGATGATGCTGATGTAGAGTGGAAATTTGCCCGTTCAAAGCTCTACCTGAGTTACTTCAGAGAAGGACTGACTATGCCTGTCCCTTTCAACATCATCCCCTCTCCAAAGGCCATTTTCTATCTTTTAAGGTTGTTTTCAGCTCTTATTTGATGGAGTCCATTATTGAGGAGTACAAAACAAAAGAAAACAAGCAATTGGCATTTGATTTTTTTGAAATAATAAAAAAAAACGTAAAAAAAATGTATTATTAATGTATTATTTTATTACTTATTCAAGTATTATTTCTATTTTATTTTTTAAATTTAAGTAACATTATAAAAGTGCATTAAATGTTTAAATATTTATTTATCATAATGTATTATTAATGTATTATTTATTGTTACATTTAACTTAGTTTGAAATAAATAGATTTGTTATTTGTCAGTTTGAAAAGTAATTAAAGTATTATTATTATATGTATCTCAAAAAAAAAAAATATATTATAATCAAATAAACAGTTATTTCTTTGTCAATTTGAGTTACATTTCATTTTAAAACATTAAATAAATAAATGTTGTTATTTGTCAGTGTGACAAGTGATTTATTTACTTTTTTTAATTCATAAATTACTAAATTATTAATTTATTCCATTTTACTTTTAAGTGGCACTCAGTTTAGTTTAAACAAATTATTAAGGAGAAAAATGTTGTTTTGATCCCATTGTTTTGTTTATTTTTTTCTTTATATTTTAGAGGAATTTTCAGACGGATCTGCTGCTGCTGCTTCAACTGTAATTCTGCTCCAGACTACCCTGCACTTACGTCTATGGTACACTTTTCAGTCTTTCAGGATTACAATTCACCATTACTCTATATTATGTTTTACATGCATATGCTGATGTGCTATTCATTGCTATTTTTGACAAGAATTGATAATAAATGACCAACTATAGCATGTTGGGGAAAAAAAATCTATGCCTCCTATGTCTCTTCTGGAAATGGAACACTGAAGGATGACGTGGGTCCAGGGGAGAACCGCATTCCCTACAGACAGCAGGTCATCCGCGCTCTGGTTCAGCGCTACATAGAATCTGCCAGGAGAGAGTTTGAAGAGACAAAACGCAAAGGTAAGACTCACAAGGTTTTGTTAAAGACTCCGTAAAATCTGATTGGATTTATTTATTCTGAAAGTTGTTATAATTTGCTTTTAGCAGACATTTTAAATATATCAGCTTCTATTTCTTTCAATAATATTTCTTGTTCCTAGGACCATACACTGTTTTTATAAGCATACTCCTCCCCCAGTACCACCTGCAACCAACCCTTGTTTCTATGGCAACACTATTAACATCAGAATTAATCTGTGTAATTTGAATAATATATAAAACCAAAGTTAGACAAGTGACAGTAGTTATGCAGATGCCTTATTGATTATCGTTATTATCTCTATATAAATATTATACATTAGTTATTCAATTCTGTGCTAGCTACTGTATTGCATGTGTTTTCAGTTAAATTTTGCATTATTAAGACATTAACACCAGGCAATTATAGGAATTAATAAACATTTTACTCCTGAAATGGCCACATTTTGAGTAACTACACATGACGTTGCAGCCGTCAGGTAGTAACGGAGCTCTCAAAAAATTCAGTTTTGACAAGTTACTATTTACAAGATACAATTCAGGTTCTTCAAAGAAAAAAAGAAAGTAAAGGGGATTAATTTAAATGAGAAATATCTTGTTTTTTAGCCATTTTGTCCTGTTTTAAATCATTTATAAGTCACCTTGAGGCTCTGGCCCCCTTTATACAGCGGAGTATATAAACTATATTCATACTATAGTTTTCACATGCACTGAAAATGCTGAAATGATCTGGAATGTCTTTCCTCCAGACGTTGGGAACAGGATCACAGAGCTGAGCAAAGTGATTGGCCAGCTACATGTTGAAATGAAACAGATTCAAACGAACGCATTTGACTACTCAGACAACACCAAAGGAGACCCGTCAGGAGGATCTTCTTTCCTGGGAAAGTACATCCTTGGAGCCAAAAACAACTTCAAGGGCTTCAACAGCAACGAGAGAAAGACTGTTCCGTTACATGAGCCTATACACCATGAAGAACCAGCAGCGGAGACTGTAGAAGAGAAGGACTTGCAGGAGTCACCGACCGCTGACACAGAGCCAGACAGGAAATCAAATGAAGAGCAAAACAGTGAGGGAGAAACAGATAATGCTGTGGAAGACATGAATGAGACAGAGGAGGGAGAAGATGAGGGGGACGTGGAGACGGGAAATGATGGTGCCACTAAGATTAGCATGGAGGGAGAAGAGGAGGAGAGTGGTGCTGAAAAGAATACAGATACAGAGAATACAAGTGAGACAGTCATAGATATAGAGTCCAATACAGATGCTGAAAGTGAAGCTAGTGGAAAAAGAGAAGATGAGATGATGGTGGAGGAAACCAGTGATAATGTGGAGGAATTAAATGCAGAGGCGACAGGAGGAACAGATCTAAATGAAGCAGAGACAGAGGAAAACGGAGAGGTTGAGGAAAGTAATGGAACGACAGAAGATGTAAAAGAAGACGTAGGCCTAGTTGAAGTCATCAGTGAAAATGCAGGTGAGGGCATCAAGATTGACCTGAATCAGACAAGCCTAGTGAGTTTCTTAGCAAAGAGGATAGAGGAAAAGCTAGAGAGGAATTTTACTTTCATTGGAAACCAAGTATCATCTCCAAGCGGCAGTGACGACTCCCAAGACACCGGTTTTGGTTCTCAAGTATTTGACCTCTCAACTAGCAGTCCTTAATGATTGGAATCATTTGTTCCAAGATTAGTTCGAAATGACTAGCTTATGAGAACCATGAACCTAGCTGAGAACATTTTTTTAGTGTTTTAAGATATTAAAATGCTTTGCTACAGTGGCCTCAGAAAGTATTTAGACACTTTTGTCACACTGAAAATGTCTGAAATTTCATTACAATTGAAAATGAAATATCAAACCAAGGTGTAGTTTATCACTTTAACTATGAACATATTGACTTCATATTGACATTTTGAACAATATAACTTAGAACTCTTCTATTAATTTGAAAGTTTACAAAGTCTTTTTGAAATGTTCACTTGTTCTATATTTTTTTATAATAAATGGCAATTGGTTATGCTACAGTATATATTGCAGACATAAACAACTGTTCAAAAGTTGTCTGCAAGATTTTTTTGTAAAAAATGAAATACTTTTACATGGATAAAAAACAACAGTACAACTGTTTCCAACATTGATAATAGATTATTGAGCAAATCAGCATATTAGAATGATTTCTGAAGGATCATGTGACTGAAGACTGGAGCAATGATGCTGAAAATTCATCTTGCGTCACAAGAATAAATTACATTTTAAAATATATTCAAATAGAAAAGTTATTTTAAATCATAATATTTGACAATATTGCTGTTTTGCTGTATTTCCTACCAAACTCAAACTTATGAACAGCAGTCTTGTTTTTAAGTGTGCCTTACGTGACAAAATACTTTTTGGCGCCATTGTGTATACTGTATAACGTACTTTGAGAGAAGCATTCTGGTTGTACTCATAATAAATATGCAATGTAAAATTTCATTGTAATAGAAATTAATTCCTATTAAAGCAATCATTTATTAATTTTAACTCTATATAAAAAAAACCCTGAATACATAGATGCATGAGAGGACATTTATCACCCCAGAGATCACATGCACATGTTGCAGCTTGTTTAACACCTGCTGTTTGTGACACAGCTGCTTTTCCCACGAGGCCTCTGACTAATCATTAACCAGTCACCTGCAGCCTGACTCTCCCCATGCACCTCTACTGGAACGTCACACCTGTTCCCATAACCATAGGAATATATGACCCTTTACTGCACACAGGGTAATGCTGCTGGGGTTACATCAGCAAACAATATCTTAGCACTATTATATTTGGTCATGAAAACGCTCGAAAAGTTTAACATGTTAATGTGTTGGCGGTCTTCGTGGAATAGATCTGCTATGCCGCTGCGGCGGAGCAAGTATGGAGACTTGCTACTGCCAATAAATCTAGACATACTGCTGCTGCACATATAACACATGAAACTACCCCATAGCAGATCTATACAGGTGGAACTGGGGAAAGTGGAGGGTTTCTGACAGGGGCTGCAACTGCTACAGCAAGCACCGATCAAGTATTTGAATGTTGAGCAAGCTCATTGGCTGCTGATGCAATTAAAACCAATTGGCTGCACCATGTGAATGATGTGATTATATCAGGTTGAGTTGACCTATCGGCCCACACCATCTAGAGTTTCATGACTGAACTTTGCGTAATCAGTTAAAAGCTGTTTAAATGTAAAATAAGTGAAACTCATAGTCAGTGCATAAAGCTAAACAAATCAAACATACGTTTCCAAAAATATAATTCCCTGATGTCACGTCTGCATAACACTAAAAATTACAATGAGTTCTATGTTAACCAACCCATGAGTTCTATGAAACTCCACCTCAAGCATCATATTCAAAATTATTCCAAAACCTCTTCATAAATTTGAAACGAGTAAAAATTTTTTTTACTGAATTCTTTATTGGTATTGTATACAGGAGTAAAGTATACAGGAAATGTAAGTTAATAATTCTCTAAGACCATTTAAAAAAAGATAGAAGACTGTTCAAGACGCATATTGTTAGCCATCCTAATGGTCCTTGTCAACAGGAGTTCAATTCATGAACCGCACATCAGACACTCGTCACGGTTCTCCAACGAACACACCATAGCAGCTTTGTTGCGTTCTTTGGTTTCCTCCTCGTTGCTTGTACTGTTCTGCGTCTCCTTCAGCTTTTCTTTGTTGAGAGTGAACTGGATGGGGTTGGCGGCTGGTTTAGTTCTCAGGTAGTACATTCCTGTTTTAAGACCCTGTGGAGAACAGCAGATGTACCATTGATCCATCAACTCTAACTTCTAGACTTCCAAATCCTTGCTAAGGAAGTATCTAGTTTACCTGCTTCCAGCCATAGAAGTGCATGCTGGTCAGTTTGCCATAGTTGGGTTCAGCAATGTGGATGTTGAGGGACTGGCTCTGGTCAATGAAGGCTCCTCTGTCTGCAGCCATCTTTAAGATGGTCTTTTGCGAGATCTCCCACACAGTCTTATACAGCTCCTTCAGGTCATCTGGTATTGTGGGAATGCCCTGCAAAAAGGAGGACATTTAAAAAGGGACACAAAAGCAAAAACGGGGGGATCTGTGATTTTGTCATCTGAATTGGAAATACCAACTAACCTGGATGGATCCGTTCTGAGCAATAAGCTGGTTTTTCATTTCTTCGTTCCAAAGTCCTCGTTCTGTGAGGTCTTTGAGAAGATGTGGGTTCACGATCTAGAAGTAAATGTAACCCACCAATTAATTATATACAAAATCATCAGTTTATCTGTTCTTGCAAACGTATAATGTAACGTCAGGCTCACCTGAAACTCTCCAGACAGAACTCTGCGTGTGTAGATGTTGCTAGTATACGGCTCGATTGACTCATTGTTGCCCAGGATCTGAGCAGTGGAGGCAGTGGGCATGGGAGCCAGCAGCAGACTGTTACGCACTCCATGCCTGGGAAGCAAAAATAAAAAATATTAGTCCAACTTACAAAAAATTTACAAACGTACTACACATACAATAAAAATCCCATTAAATCATTATTTATATTTATCTTACTCTCTCATATTTGTTTGATATTTTTAACTAATTACAATTACTAAACTATGTATTAAAACACTTCATGTCAACTTTTAAAATTCCCTGACACTTCCAGGTCTTCCACAGATTTGTTGAGATTATGAATCATGCAAGTGGTTACTAACTTTGCAATCTTCTCCTTGAGTGCGGCCCAGTCCCACAGGTCTGTAGGTGTCTTCTCCCACATATCATACTGCAGGATCTGTGAAATCATGCCTGGAACAATTAGAGCCCTGTACATCTCAACTGCCATCCAATTTCCTTCCTTTACGAAAGGTAAATTTAAGACTTAAAATACCTTTTTTAGACCAGTAAAATTCAATTTAAGGGAAAAATTGATGGGAACACAAGACAATATGTTCTTTAAATGTTAATTTGTAGGGAGTACACAATGAATTATATTAGCAACACTTCAATATTTGAAAATACAACTTCCAACAGATTTCCTTTTTAATTCATTTTAAGTTTATGATTAGAATGAGAACAGCTATCTGGCAATATGCTCAGAAAGATAAACTCAATTGAAAAAACATTTTCATAATCCGCTAGCAGATGTTGGTTTTTGTTTTAAGCATAAAATCATTTAATTTTATTCAGTTTCTAAGAAAATAAGACTTATTCTTAAATCATTTTAAGGCCTTAAACCACATTTGCTTGAAATATAAAATGGCATGTTTAAATATTTTTACTGGAAGACTAGACAAAATACTGAATAAGATTTTTTTGCGTTGCATGCAAACATTTCATGCCATGACTATGTATTTAAAACTTTCTGCCCTGATTTAAAGTCCCCCTGTGGTGAAAATCAAGTTTTTTGTTGTTTATTTGTTTGTGGTGTTTTTAATATGAACTTTAGACAAACCATGTGCAATCCATTTATCAACACCATTGCGGAGGATTTCTTTAAAACTGTAGTTTCCCAAAGGCAGTCACAGAAACGTGGTGTGAAACAGCCTTTGTTTTGGTCACAAAAATTCAACCAATGCGTCAAGGGATCCTATCCTTAGCATATCATTAACTGTGCTGCAAAGCAGAGGGTCTAGTGAGAAGGCAGCCAGGTTAATCAGGTAACAGTTATATTTTTTCTGTAGATGTTTCGCTAACTGTTAATATTTCCCCATATTTTTTACAATGTCATGTGCTGCTAGCGCTTATTTATTTGTATTTAGAACCACTAAGTTGAATAATAACCCGCGGCAGCAGTGGAAAAGTAGCCCGGAGTCAGACTCACCTCTCCCACATTGGCATCCGCACTTCACACGCATTGCTCGCGGGCATGAATTGGATTTACAAACGGCTGCATTCGAGTCTTCAAGGCATTTTAGGACAAAACATCGTCAAGTAAGTAAATTTAACAAATGTTACAGTATCCACTGTAGTTGTCCGCTAGTAAAAAAAACAGTTTTATCAGTCACTATCCGTGTACGAACCAGCACAAACAGATAATGTTACCTCACGAAGTTAGCCGTCAGTCTCCTTGCTTACGTTGAGCATACCAGCTTATTTCTGGTTAAAAAAAATAAGCTTATAGGGGTCATATGATGCGATTTTTTTTTCTCTTTGAAGTGTTACAAGCTGTTGGTGTATAAAGAAGATCTGTAAAGTTGCAGAGAATAAAGTCTCAAATCCAAAGAGATATTCTTATAAAAGTTAAGACTTGTCCACGCCTACCTAAAACGGCTCGTTCTACACGCCCCCACATATCTACTTACAGTGGAACGATTGAAAAAGCACCAAATGTTGGGTGTTAACATGTTGGCGCCCCAGGGTTTCGTAAAGCGAGGTTCGTTGTGTAAGTGAAACTACTTTGTTTGGTCTTCAAAAAATGGACACGACTAGAAATCAGTGGTTAATTTTTATTTACAACACTTTTCCAGAACAGTTTAACCCAAATATTTAGATGTGTCCAGCGCATTTTATGGAGACTGTTTCCTGATCCTGGTAGAGTAAACAACAATGCCGGCTGTTCTGACTCAAAGACTGAAAGTACGTTTTTTATATTTAAAGAATTTGCACTGACGATTCAAACGCGAGTTTTGAGCAGTGTAGAGTAGTGCTTGTTTGTAATTTCTCCGATCACAAATGCACACATTGTTTTATGTTTACGCGGCGCGATACGAAACGCAACGCATAAAAACACAGTATAAGTCATTAAAATCAGTAATTATGTCCCCAATGGATGCAACAAACGCCTCGTTTATAATGGGTTTTAACGTTTATGTCTTGTCGCTCCGGCCGGACACGGCATCACAATATGGTAAGGGGCGGCCGTAACATTTCGTCACATGCTTGAGGTATTCGGCCAATCTCAACACACTGGTTAGCTGGCCAATCAGAGCACACCTCGCTTTTCAGACCGATTAACTTTGTAAAAATCTACGCGTTTCAGAAAGGCGGGGCATAGAGGAGAAACAATGTACAGTATGTGGAAAATAATGTGTTTTTAACCTTAAAAAACCGCTGGCTTTTAACATAATTACACCAAATACCAACTAATGTTCTTTCGCCAGCATCATATGACCCCTTTAATTAAACCAATATTTCCACTTGCCATTGTATCGCGTTTACTACAGTTCAGTTAGTGGATCAGGAGGCGCTGGCTCATGGCTAGCTGGTGTGTGACTGAGTGGAGGCGGGGCTAATTTGCATATTCATAGATCAGCTATAGTAAATGAGGCACGGGTGTGGAGTTATATTCAAGCTATTTTAAGGCATGGAGAAAATATTTCGACAAGAAAAAACTTTAAATATATCATTTTGATGATCAAAGATGAGTTTTAAAGGATAACATTTTTGACTACAGGAGGACTTTAAGAACTTTATCGGCTTCATTCGTGGAGGGGAAATCACACTTCCAAGACGTCGAACTTGCTTATTATAACATCCAACTTAGACCCTTGCTCACAGGAGACCCAGCATATGTTTCATACAGCCCAAATTCTGCAGCCAGCTCACAGCTGGACTCCAGCGCAGCGTAGTAGATGGTCTCAAAGATCTGTGTGTTGAGGAGTTGAGCCTCTGCGCTCTCAAAGGGGAAACGCATGAGGATAAAGGCATCAGCCAGACCCTGAACGCCGATACCGATGGGCCTGTGACGCTTGTTAGAGTTCTCTGCCTGTTGTGTGAGAGAGAAGATCAGTCTCTACAGCAATTACATTAATGTAGGATGGCTGAAGGGGGAAACAAAACAGCGCTTCACCTCTTGCACTGGGTAGTAGTTGATATCGATGATTTTGTTCAGGTTCTTCACAATGACTTTTGTAACAGAGGCCAGCTTCTGGAAGTCAAAAGTTCGCTCTGGGGTGACGTACATGTTAAGAGCAATGGATGCCAGGTTGCAAACAGCCACCTACAAGGGAGAGTACAGTCCTCCATGAAAGCACTTTCAAATGAAGTCAACATGGCATGTGACTGACAATAAGTTACATTATTATACTTCATGTATGTATTCTGCACTCCTTACCTCATCCTTACTGGTGTACTCTACAATTTCTGTGCACAAGTTACTGCATTTAATGGTGCCCAGGTTCTGCTGGTTGCTTTTGCGGTTGCAGGCATCCTTGTAAAGCATGTAGGGTGTGCCGGTCTCTGTCTGAGACTCAATGATGGCATACCACAGCTGCTGAGCCTTCACCACACGCTTAGCTCTGCCCTCCTGCTCATATCTGGAACAAAAGATCATTGAATGGGATTATTAAACAGTAATATTAATAGACTTCTATAGTCAGTTTTATAGTAGAAGCATTACTACTATTTTCATACTTTATGTAGAGCTTCTCAAATTCCTCTCCCCAGCACTCATCCAGCCCGGGACAGTCACTGGGGCACATCAGAGACCAGTCCTACATGGGATATGAGTCACAAATGAGTTTGCTTAAAACTAAATTTGCATTTGAACTAAACTCTCAACTTTTAAAGGAAATAAATATACAACCATAAACAAATATGCAACCATTCAAAAGTTTGGGGAATTTATAATGTATATATTTGCATTTATTTGATCAAAAATAAAGTAAAAACATTAATATCCTGAAATATTCCCACCATTTAAAAAAAAAAAATTCTATACGAATATATTTTAAAACGGGTCGGCAACCTTTTTGGCATGAAGTGCCATTTTTAATTTTTCTGGTTAACCACTGTGCCAATAATGGCCATATTTGAGAAAAAAAAAAGTAGAGTAGTTTGCATCACTAGATACAGCTGTCAGTCACTTATCAATTCTATCGTAAAACACTTGACTGACATTAAATGATTTGCATTTTGCAAATTTCCATCTCACCTCTCTTTTTCAACATTAAACTGATGCTTCGCACTGGAATTCACATTCTGCTTCTGTGAACAGTAACCCCCGGCCTATTTTGATTTCATTGCCCATCTCAATTATTTTGGCATTGACAACATAAGATTTGATACATCTCAAATATTTTTTTGTATAGTTTATAGTGTGCTCACCGCATTGGTCTCCACTCGCTTCATGAAGAGATCAGGGATCCAGAGGGCGTAAAACAGATCTCTAGCTCTCTGTTCCTCTTTACCAGTGTTCTTTTTAAGCTCTAGGAAGTCGAAAATGTCAAAATGCCAGGGTTCCAGGTACATGGCAAAAGCTCCTGGTCTCTGAGTGAGGAGGAGAGAAAATGTCAGTTTTTCAAGCTAAATTTAAACCACATTCTGAAATTTACATGTAAAATGCCTTACCTTATTTCCTCCTTGGTCCACATAGCGTGCTGTGTTGTTGTAGACACGGAGCATAGGAACCAGGCCATTTGAGTTGCCATTTGTCTAAAATAACAAAAGACACTGAATCAACACAACTGCTAAGTTTAATAGTACCAGAAAATCCAGTAAAACTCACCCCTGCAATGTAGCTGCCAGTGGCTCTAATGCAGCTCACTGCCACCCCGATACCTCCCGCAGACTTAGAAATGAGGGCGCACTGCTTCAGGGTGTCATAGATCCCCTCAATACTGTCATCCTTCATAGCAAGCAGGAAGCAACTAGACATTTGACAAAAGCAAGTAGCTTGTATTATACATTATGTATAGAAGTCAACTGACTTTGCCAACATGAAAATCAGGCCTTGACAAAAAACAAAAACATTTTTGAAAAACTATGTTCTCTTTCCTGCTGTTTACCTGGAGAGCTGTGGCCGGTTGGTGCCAGCGTTGAAGAGTGTAGGAGAAGCATGAGTGAACCACTTCTCAGACAGCAGGTTGTAGGTTTCTATAGCTGCCGCAATGTCCTCCTTATGGATTCCCACAGACACTCTCATCAGCATGTGTTGTGGCCGCTCAGCAACTGAAAAAGTGGTCAAAGTGTCATAGGAACATTTTCCATTTCCATCATTCAGGTCAGTCTTTTTGCTCTTTTTCAACTCAACTGCATTCCTTCATTAAAATTCTTTCATCTACCCCTTCCCCTTCAAGTCTTTTCTTTATAGTGGTCTATTATTCCTTGACTCAATGCGACTGTTTATATGTATGCAAGTAAATTCCTTGACTTACCCTTTCCATTGATCTTCAGCAGGTATGAGCGCTCCAATGTCTAAAAGAGACGTTAAAAACTAAGATTAACACCACAAAATCAATTGAGATTTAGATTTACAAGTGTACATGTTGCATATTCTTCTATTTTGGAATTACCTTGAAGCCAAAGAAGTTGTAAGAGAAATCCCTGTCAAAAATGATGGCAGAGTTGAGCCGCTAGGAAAGAAAGGAAATATTACATTAATTATAAATACTTAACCCCTAACGTGACTTTATTGGGAAAAAAAGACAAAGACAAATCGTACATATGCATATCATACTTACGTCTTTGTTGGCCAAAACAATGTCAAGGGTTTCCTTGGAAACCATAGGCGAGTGGTGGCCGTTCAGGGGATTCACATAGTTGTAGAGGTCCTCCATAACCTCTGTGATTGGAGGAGGCAAGTGATTAGCAGCAAATAAAAGCATTATAATTCCTTTTAGATTGAAGTGTCACAAAGACATGAAACAAGTGATGCATAGCAACTCACCACTGAAGACCTTCTTCGTTTCTTTGTGCAGGTTAGACACAGCGATGCGGGCCGCTAGGATGGCATAGTCAGGGTGTTTGGGGGTGAGGTGGCAGTGATATCAGAAGCCGGGATGTCCAGCTCTACTGTCGGCGGACGAGCGGTAAGGCCCTGAATCACCTTGATGCGCTGATCCTGCGTTGCAAAAGCCACAAACCACGTGATTAGGGTCAGAGCTTACCTTGGATCGTAGATGATGTCTCTTTAATGATACGATTTTAATACAAAGCCATAAGGAAGACCTAGAGTGTACAGGATGTTGTGCAAGTTCTAAACCTTGATAGTTGGGGGATAGTGATGCAGTCTATATGGAGGTCTTTAAAGGAGAGGTTAAGCATTTTTCATGCATTCTGACTTATTTACACAGCGAAAGAGTGGGATTCTCATGCTAAACATGGCCAAAGTTTCAAAAAATGAGTACGTATGACGGATTGTTTCTGTGCCAAATACACTCCTTCAGGGTTCGTATTGGTATCAGAAAGTTTTTCTTTTCCGAGTATGGCCCTGTATGACATCATAAAGGGCGGAATTCCTTGTATGGGCACTTCTCCAGGAAGAGGGAGCGCACACATCAACCAGAGCGAGAGCCAGAGCGCTGTAGGCAGCGCTGCACAGGACTTGCCACTTTGTTTTTAGACAAAGAAATCAACAATGTTACCAAAGAGGTGAGCAAAGAGGTGTTTTTCATTGTGAGGGAAAGATGACCTTGTTCAGCTTCCCAAAGAACCCAGTGTTAAAGGGACCCGTGGAGTGCAGTTGTTTTCTCTGGGGCAGCAACGGAGTTGTGCAAGTGTGTTTATTTGTTCCCGGCATTTCGGTGACAAATGCAGATGATTGCTACTCAAAAACTTTGCATGCTTGTGACTCTTTAACTCTGCCCACAGCAAGCCTCCAGGAGAGAAGTGGCACAGCTGTATCTGTCTTTTATTAATCTGATAAAACAAGACTCTTCGGTGATATGCAGGATGCAATACTACTCTATAGGCACATGACATTGGCGGAATATTACTAGGGTGTTGGCTATTCTAACAGACCTCTCACGGGTCTACTGTTTGATGAATAACTGTAATAGCAACTAGGCCAGGGGTTTTTAAACTGGGGTTTAGAGAAAAAAAAAAGTAGAAAAAGGATTAAACTTAAATGAGTACAATCAATAAATTAGCTTAAAACAAAATTAAATAAAAACATAGATGAAACTGATAAAGGCATTTTAAAAAATGTTGCACAAGGATGATTGTATTTGGGGGGCCCGTGGCATCTAAAAGACTGAAACCTCTAGACAAGGCAACAGCTGCGTTTCCATCCACCTATTTTTATGCACATTTTGGAGTATCGCATAAAAAAAAAAAACGCTGGATGGAAACGCCAAGATGGAAAAAAAATAAAATAAAAATGTGCATAAACTACAATGGAAACACATTTACCGAATAAATTCCTCCATGCGCATCGAAAAAGTAATGACTTTGCGCTATGAGACGGGATAACCTGACTAGCAGCAGACTGATCTCGTTCACAGCATCTATATGTTGTTTTGGTCATTCTGAAATGCCTGAGCAAAACTGTAGTCAAAGTATTACTGTATAATTGTCTTACACGACTGCGTTCCCAAACAGCAGGCATCCACTTCCGAAAGCATTGACAGCATTTATTTTATTACGTCTGCTACAGTAATTTATATCATATATGAAAAATTATTATATTCAGTGGCTTCTCCTATATTCTTTGTGATATTAATGCTGCGTCAAGTCTCCTGGTAACGTTCTTGGCCCGTTAAACGAGTTGACAAGTCGTAATAACGACGTCAGGTGCGTTCAAGTACTTTGGTCGGAACAATATGGCGATTGAACTTTTTTCCATAAAATTCAACGATTTTGCTTTAACTTTACATCATACAAAATGATGAAACATAGTGTTTTTTTTTTTTGCTTTTTTTCTGTTTTTATTCAATTTATGAAGGTGATGTAAACTGAATCATTATATGTTCTTTGGTAATTATACAATAATATAATATTTTGTATATGTAATAGGGCTGCATGATAAATCGAAATGAAATCGAAATCGCGATTCGACAGAAGCTGCAATTGTCATGCCGGAATCTTTCAAAGAAAGTAAGTGAAGCACGGTTTTGTGATCAGCAGTAAATCTCCATCCGACGTGACTAATAAACACACGACTACGCAATATACGGTTTATCTGAGTTCTTATTATTATAATTTTCATTAAAATTAAGTATATTTATAATGCAATGCCTTAATCACTGCTTAAATACTATGAAATATAATGCATGCCTTATTCGGTGTAAGAAGCCACATAATCTCACAGAAGGATTTATTTCAAACAATCGACTGACGTTATGAAGTGAGTTGGTAGCTTAAACTCATTTCATTAACGTTTGGTATTTTCAACCTGCTTTTCAGGCATGGAGCAGATCAATGTCTTTACTTCACAGAGCCGTAGTTCACTGAGAAGCTATGCAACAGCTGTCATTATCGATTTTTTTTGGCGTAACTTTGCAGTGACTACGGCTATGTGTATAAATCATGCTCCATCTGGAAACACGATGATATTTCCCTGCTGATTAAAGAACCGTCTTTTGTAACAAAACGCGCATGACAATCGCATTCGATTAACCGTGCAGCCCTAAATACAGATGCTGCATATCAGTCTTTGACTGCGTCCATTACATCCGACACGTTTTCTCACTGACACGCCCCCAACTCAGGGCTTAGGCAAAATTTCGAGTTTCCCACTTGTAATAACGACTTTGTGGTGGCGTTCATGTGCGTTCAACTCGTAAACAGTGTTGACAATTTGGGGATTTTGTCACCAAATTTAGCTACTTTCTCATTGTAGCTGGGACTTTTTTTTGCGACAAGGAGCTATTTTAGCTATATTTAAATAAAACTAGCGATTTTTTGGAGATTTTTTTATTTTTTACTTGGCCACACCCTGCCGTACGCCGTCACGTTTGCGCTCAATCATGCCAATGAGTCTGCGCAGAACACACCAGTACGCCACGCCTGCCATGACGAACACCACAATTTCATTATAAGCATCAATCAAGATGGCGGAGAAAAAATTAACATCTTGTTTTAACCACGGACACAAAAGTTATACCACAATTCATGTCAACCAGATACTGAGAGAGAGAGACAGTGCATCATCGTGTCATGTGTGCTGGATGCAGTATTTTGCACTTACTTTGTAGTAATAGAGTGTGTTGACAAACAAGTTTGTATGAATAAAGTTTTTGTTTTTGGAGAATCATAATATCTCTTATCTGTTGTATTTGAGCAGGACAGGGATGCACTTTGGTGACACAAAACAAATTCCCAACATTGTGTCTTTCCATCATGTTTTGATGTGCGTGCAGATCCAACCAATTTTTGTTGTTTTTTTTTTGTTTTTTTTCCTATTTCACATCAGAATTTTTTGTTATACTTAATCTTTTGTTATATTTTTTATACTGTCATCATTTGTAAAGTATATATATATATACAGTATATATACACATTTACTTTCCTTTACCAAATTTACTTTGTTTTCAAATTTGGCGACTTTTTGTGAAAAATTAAGACTTTTGAGGGTGGTTCTAGAGATTTCCTGAGGGAGGGGTTTGGCAACACTGCTCGAAAAAATTAAAAAACGGAAAAAAAACAAAACTATCCGACATGACTTGAACGCACCATTAGTGCCACAGTTAACCAGGAAGTGACGATTTTGTTCTTTGACTCCTAGGATGGAAACGGTGCTTAATTCGAATCTTTGGATGCAACCTTAAACATGATTGACCTTAGAAAGTGTGACAAATGTTAGATGTTTTATGCATTTCATAACTTACAGGATCAACAAACTCAGTGTTGAGTCCATAGCAAAGTTTCTGGATGCGTGATGTGATTTTGTCAAACATAACACGCTCCTGGCGCCCATCTGAGACAAGAAAAACACCAGATAAACAAAAACGAGTCATTAATAATACAATAAGCCAAATAGAACACCATCCATAATCACGAAAACATGGGACAGGTAAAGAATTGCCAATAGAAACATGAAAAGTGCATTAACATATCCTGATAATGAGCAAGGCATAACAATTTTAAGTTAGATCAACCTATTACATAACGATTTACAGCAGTTACTGGCTATGTGAAGCGGTTGGCGCCAACTTGACTTAACAAAGAACATAGCTAGTCATCAGGTGCTGCTAACATAAGCACATAGCATTCTCAAAGGTAAAGTTATGTAGTTGTGAAAATCAATATAAAAACACACGATCAATAAATCTGCATCCTTAATCAAGTCTTCATATGAACACATTCACGTTCTTCTCTTTATATTTAGACACTGCTACACGATTAAGGTCAATGAGTGTTTGATTTACGAATTGGACATAATCGAGGTTATGAGAGTATTACACAAACAATACGTAAGCTTATTTATATGTGCATTCCGTTTTTTGCCTATATTTGCAATTGTACATTTTCTCACTACATTGCAGATAAACCAAGTAATTGGAGGACGAGTGGGATTCACCTCTCTTGATCACGTGCATGATTGAAGTCTCTGGTAGCGAGCACTGAAAAAATGCTATATTAAACAAACAATAATAATAATCGAGTGTTATTTTTGAATAAAGTGCTGTTCTGCTAGCCGCTCTCTGTATTGTACTTGCGCGCCCGACTCCAAACCCGCCAGAACGGATTGCGTCATCAACCGGAAGCTCAAACATTTTCGCCAATGCACTCTCGCTCCTTCTTCTTCGTTTTAATACGTTTGTTATGGCGGATGGGCATCCAACGTTAAGGTGCATTACCGCCACCAACTGGACTGGAGTGTGGAGCACTAATATGCAACTAATATAAACATATTTATATTTATCTATATTTTATATAAAAAATAAAATACAAAACTAATAATAATAAAAAAAAAAAAATAAAAAAAAAAACCCTTTCCTAAATTCTCCTGACTAATCCTATTTCTTTAATGTATTTAACAATAGCACCATATATTTTACCTTGTTCTGCGTGCTCTTTCAAGAGATTTGACAAATTAAATGATTCAACACCCATGTTTCTTACTTCCTTAATGAGTTTTAACCTTTCTTTTTCATATTTTATACATTTTATTAAAACGTGCTCTATTGTTTCTGCCTGATTACAAAAAATACATTGACCTGTTTCATGTTTTCCTATATTAAACAGAGAGTGATTTAATCTAGTATGCCCTATTCGGATGCGAGAAATAATTGTATCTTCTTTCCTATTCCTAAAAATACTTCTTCCATTTCCTACTTGCTGCTGAATATTATACATTTGTCTGCCCTTGCTTTCACAGTTCCATACTTCTTGCCATTTTTGTTTATGAATTCTTTAATTTTCCCTTTAACCTCATTTTTGCTAAGAGTCACTTGAATATCTATTTCTGAGTGTATAAGTGCTTGCTTAGCAAGCTTATCAACCACTTCATTAGCCTCCGCTCCCACATGAGCGGGAACCCACAAAAATGTTATTAATCTTATATTACTTATTCTTAACAAACTTGCAATAATCTCATATTTAATGTCTTGCCTTGATGATTTTACTCTACTTGCAAGGCTCAATATTGCTGCATAAGAGTCAGAACATATTACTACTAACCTTGGTTTTACATCCTCTACCCACTGGAGTGCTACCACCATGGCAATTAATTCTGCTGTATACACGGATACATGATCAGTTATTCTTTTCTTATACTAGTTTGAAACTTTGGAATAAATACTGCAGCAGTTGTTCTGCCAGAGATAGGGTCTTTAGAACCGTCAGTATAAATATGTAACCACGATGGATAAATCTGATCTAAATATTGCTGTGTGCAATAATGTTCTTAGGGGTTTCTTTCTCATTCTTAATTTTTATTTGTATTTGAAAATCGATTATTGGCATAGGAAACATCCACGGTGGTATACGGGACAATATCACAGTAGGGCTAACATCACAGCCTGCAATACCAACAACTTGTGCTTCCCTTTTAGCAATCCATCCAAAGCTTTTAATATTTTTTAAAAGTATTCTTCAATCACACCCTTTACTGGATGACTCTCAATATGTCCTTTTAGATTAACCCAATATAGTGCATTGTCATTTCCTCCTTAGATGTTACTTACTACACAAGAGTAGAATCATGAAGGATCTATCCCCCAACTTTCTCCTCCTATCTGCAATCTGGCTGCAATGGCGATGGTGTTTTTCTGACGTTTTGCAAATTCGTTGGGTTGAGTGTGGTTTTAGATGCAAATCCGTAAATAATACTTCCATAATCTAAACTTGGTCTGATTAATGTACAATAAATTCTTTTCAATGACAATCTACAAGCTCCCCATTCTACCCCAGATAGACATTGTAAGATATTTACTCCTGTTTTACATTTCTTAATCAGTTTTTTTAATGTGCATTGCAAATGTCAATCTAGATTCCATCTAAACACCGAGATATTTAACTACTGAGAATTGCTCCAGCTCCTGTTTGTACAACTTCAACTTAACCGTTGGAACATTTTTTCCCTTTTGTGAAACATATAACTTGAGTTTTAGCCACTGATAATCTGAAGCTCCAATTATTTGCCCATACCTCCACTTTATCTACTGCTTTTTGTAATTTTTGAGACACACATGCAATATTACGTCCTCTTTTCCATATTGCCCTGTCATCAGCAAATAATGCCCTTCCAATATCACCTTTAAAATTACTAAAAATATAATTAATCATAATATTAAAAAATATTGGGCTGCATACACTTCCTTGATGAGTTCCATTGTCTATTGTGTATGTCTCAGAATACTCTACTCCTACTCTAACCTGTATTGTTCTTTCAAGAAGTAAATCCATAATCCAATTATATAACATTCCTCCAATTCCCATACATTTAAGTATTATTAAAAGTCCCTCTTTCCAAAGCATATCAAAGGCTTTCTCAATATCAAATAAAACCCCCACCAATACTTCTTTATTTATCTGAGCTTTCCTGATATCGGCTTCTAGACTTAAAACAGCATCCATTGTATTCCGACCAGCCCTAAATCCACTCTGATATGGCGATATAAGACCTTTTATTTCCAATATATAATTTAGTCTATGTATGATAATTTTTTTTTCCATCAGTTTACATAAATTAGAAGTTAATGCAATTGGCATATAATTAATTGGATTGGATTTGTCCTTTCCAGGTTTGCCTACTGGTATATTATTCCATGTTTCCACGAAGAAGGAATCTTTCCTGCATTCCATACCTTGTTAAAAAGATTTAAAATTATTTTTAAGGATCTATCTGATAAATGTTCAATCATTACATAACATATATAATCTCTTCCAGGAGATGCATGTTTAACTCCACCTAGAGCCATCTTTAATTTATACATAGTAAATTCTGCATCTAAAGTGTCTCCAGAAAGACTTCTTTTCATCATCACATCTGGGTGCAGATTCTTGTTCTGGATTCTACACTTTTTAATATCCTCCGATACATTATCATCACTACGGACTTTAACAAATACTTTAGCCAGCATTTCAGCTTTTTCATTATCTGACACAGCTATACTTCCTTCATCAGTTTTTAAAACTGGAAGAGCTTGATTTCTATAAATTCCTCCCATTTTCCTAATTGACCCCCATACTTCACTTATGTCAATATCTTCTCCTATTGAATTGCACCAATCTTTCCAGTACTTCTTTTTAGCTGCTCGGACTATTCTTCTTACCTCACCTTGCGCTTTCTTATATTTAATAAAATCTTCAAATAAATTAGTCTTTTTGATTTTTCTGAATGCTTTATTCCTATTATGTACCGCATTACTACATTGTTCTGTCCACCAAGGAATTTTCCTTTTTTTACATTGTCCCTTTTTTCCTATAATATTATTATTTACATCATACAATAGTTTACATATTTTCCCATTACATTCATCTATGTCTTCCATCATATTTAGTTATACTGCTGTTAGTTCTACCTCACTTAAATATGTATATGCTTCCCAGTTTGCTTTATTAAATCTCCATCTTGGAGCTAAAATCACATTATGTTCTATTACACTCATCCCTACCTTACATAAAATTATATGGTGATCACTACCCATATTATTATCTTCCCAAACGTCCCATACACATTTACTTGCTATATCTTCAGAAACCAATGTTAAATCCATAGCTGACCCAATACCACGTACCAAATATATTCTTGTGTTTCTACAATCATTTAAACATACTAACCCATTACAGTCTATTATTTATTCTACAACATCCCCACTATGATCATCCTTACTGCTTCCCCATAAAGTGCTATGTGCATTAAAATCTCCACACCAAATTATTTTATGATTTCCTGACCCAATAACCTTTTCTAAATCTTTACTTAATCTACGACAAGGATTATAATAATTTATTATTCTGATATTTTGTTTCTCTGCATATACATCTATAACCACCACTTCATATTCTTCAATCTCATTAATGACTCTGTATTCTAATTAATTTTTTATAAAAATTCATTTTATAAAAATTTTTTACCCTCTCTGGCATTCTTTCTTCATCAAACTGAAGCATAATCGATAGACTGTCCATCTTTTCTTTATTTCTCACATATTGAAGCCGTTTTGCTCCAATTACCTTCCCCCCTTCAATGCAACTTTTAATTTTATCAGCATGTACATCAATAGGAATACCAGTTATTACGCCTCTAACCCAAGGCTTCATCTTCATCAATGTGCATGATACCGGGTATCCAAGCATCAAATTTATACTTAGTGCCTTATTTTGTTGATTTTCATCCTTACACATGATAATCAAGTTTCCATCTCTCAGAGTCTTTGCACTATTTATTTCTCCTAACGCTTTGTTCAGAGATTTGGTCAGTTTAATCAGGTTTATCGTCATACCATGTTCTGCAAATTTCATCATTACTTTGTATTCCTCTATATTTTTCCTACTCACGTGATCCTCCTTTCCACTATCCGTGAATGATCCATGACTATTGTTTTTCTTTCTTTTCCGATTGACTACTTTCCACCATTCACTACCTCCTGCACTCCCGCTACACGATTCGTCTTCCATTTCCTGATCACTACCAGAGCTACCGTCATTTCCTGCCATCAGTGCTCCAGTCACAGTCCAGTGTTGCCAAAAACTCGCACCTGTCGCTTACTGATTGTTTGGAATTATAAATATGAGCGTAGTTCGTCTGTTAATATCACATGCACTTTTTTGTTTGTTGTTTTTTTTTAGTTTGTTACTCAAACGCAGGCAGTGCGATGCATGAGACAAAAAAGTAATATAGCCAAAACAACCGCATAGCCGCTCTTTAGTGTAGATGCATGTTGATTTTATCAGACGATGCCGCGACTATAAATGAGAGTGACTCCTGGTTAACATGTATTTATATTCTCTCATCATGACAGTAAAATAGGGCATTCTAAGTCAATATACTGCAGTATTTCCTCTCTCAATCAGTAGAAAATATGGTTAACACCTGGTCATGCATGAAAAAAAAAATACCGTCATGTACCGTGAAACCGGTATAATTTTGAAAAATACCGTGATATAAATTTTTGGTCATACCGCCCAGCACTAAAATGACACTATTCATCAGTACCCAAAAAGACTGGGGCTCGTCCATGTAAGACAAAATGCACGAGAAGGCAGGATAATGCAGAGACTCCCAATGGGGAATCGGTCCAACACTGCAGCTGGAATTGCTTGCCAGTTCAGTGCTGAAAAAGGTAAGGATCTGTCTCAGCATGTTGAAGAGAAGTCAGGCTGAAGGCGCACTCTACAGTGACAAATTCTCTCATCAGCAAAAAGAATCAAAACGCTAGGCTGACCTTTGCTGAGGAGCATGTTGTGTGGAGAGAGGAGAACAGCTCCAAAGTTCACTTTAACGAGGAGAGCAAGTTACCTTATTTGGGTGTTCCGATAGGAAACAAATTTGTCGGCAAATAAACGGAAGAAGAGAGAGAAAGACTTCCCAGTTTTGTGACACGTGTTTTCCAATAATAAAGTATTTGGTTGAAGTGCCTTGGTTATTTTGTCAACATGTTAGTTAGAACAAGTGGTATACCGGAGCTAACTTCCTCCAAATTTTGAGCGATAAAGATTAAAATATTTCAGAAAAAAATAAGTATGCATGAGATGTATCCAATTTGGATCTCACTATATATAAAGGGCTGTCAATTAGATTACAATTGGAATTGGATGAACATCAATAAGTCATTTATTGGATAATCAGGGGGTAGGAGTGGTATGACAATGAAAATGAACGATGGTCCGTGGTTTCAAACCTCTAGAAGTGGTGCTCATGGAAAGCGCTGGAGTGAACAGTGTCTCTTTACTCGGCTCGTACACGTTAAACCATTTTTTCTGTCTCGATCAAGAGACTGTGTGAAATTCACATTACATGATTTGACTGATTTTTACGTAGAAAGGGCGACAGCGCACCGCATTAAAAGAAATGATCATTCATGTTTTCATAATCGCTGGCCAAATTCAAAAACAAAACTAAAATTAAATCATCTTTGAGAGCAAGGGGGCCCTCTGGTGTTTCGAGGGCCCTATGCAGCTTGCGTACTTTGCATATAGGGAGAATCGGCTCTGGTAGCAATTCCCAAGCTGTATAGTTGTTTGCACCAGCACACTGCAACAAACAAAAAGAAAAGAAGATAGACACAATAATGTGGTAGACAGCAGTAGAGTGACCATCTCTCACTTCATTCTCAACTCTCACTGCGCGTGCTTGCTTACATCACAACAGCGTGCCTCTGCACCTTAACAGCTTACAGCAGAAGTCATCTTAAAGGCACACTGACATTCATGTTGTGAACACCATTTAACATTAAGTGGCCATTACAGATCCCCACAGGCAAGTAAAGGCCTTTCCACACCGAGTGCGATGTGAAAAAGCGAGGCGAATCACCGACGAACAGTGCTTTCACCGACGGGGCGACCTCGAAAAGATTATTCTCCTCTTCTATTCACGCCTGCATTCTAGTGTCACCGCGCAACAATGCATTTTTCCCCGATACAGTGCTGCTTGAAGGTTTGTGAACCCTTTAGAATTGTCTATATTTCTGCATGAATATAATCCAAAAAATCATCAGATTTTCATGCAAGTCCTGAAGTTGATAAAGAGACCCAATCAAACAACTGAGCATAAAATATATCCTGTCATATTTATTCAGTAAAATGATCACTATTCCTATTCTGTGAGCGGCTAAAAGTGATGTGAATCTCTAGATTAGCTTTTATTTGAAGGTGACGATTCGAGTCCATCGCTCAGAGGTGTTTTCATCAGTGAGATGACTATCATTGTCCGTGGGTGCCTGTTTTATTTTAAATACTGGTATCTAATCACGTTTTGGTCATGTTTGTGGAAGTTTAGCCATGGCACATACAAATGGTATCTGAGGACCTCAGCAAAAGAGTTGATGTTGTTATCAGGCTAGAAAAGGTTCAAGGCCATCTCTAAAAGAGTTTGGACCCACCAATCACGTCAGATTCAATTCAGACCCTGTTAACCCTCGCCCAGGCGTGGTCCACCAACAAGACACTCTAAAATTCAAATGTGTACAATCAACTAGGTTGCAAAGGACTGCAAGGTAACTTTGAAATAACTGAAGGCCTTTCTCACATTGGCTATTGTTAATGTTTATGAGTCCATCATCAGAAGAACACTGAACAACCATGGTGTCCATGGCAGAGTTGCAAAGAGAAAACCACTTCTCTCCAAAAGGAACATTGCTGCCCATCTGCAGTTTGCTAAAGATCATGGGGACAAACCAGAGGGCTACTGAAGAAATGTTTTGTTGATTGATGAACCAAATAGAACATTTTTGGGGGTTTAAATCATGCATGTATGTTTGGAGAAAGAACACTGCCTTTCCTGCATCAAGAACCTATCCCCATCTTGAACATGCACATTCGCCAAGAATTCACATTAAGACGCATATTAGTGCTTGATAAGAAGATCACTGAAATCAGAATGAATGTGAGGCTATGTTTGACGGCAAGGGACATAGCGTGAAGTTATATGGTAGTTATTAAGTATATTTGTTCCCTCTATATACTGAATTATTTTCAGGTGATATCCTGATTTAAACAGGTACAACACTTATTCACACGCAATCGCTCTCTCAATAATGCATTCAAACAAATGTACAGTGGGTACGGAAAGTATTCAGACCCCCTTAAATTTTTCACTCTTTGTTATATTGCAGCCATTTCTAAAATCATTTAAGTTAATTTTTTGTCCTCATTAATGTACACACATGGCACCCCATATTGACAGACAAACCCAGAATTGTTGACATTTTTGCAGATTTATTAAAAAGAAAAACTGAAATATCACATAGTCCTCATATATTTAACTCAGGTGCTGTCCATTTCGTCTGATCATCCTTGAGATGGTTCTACAACATCATTTGAGTCCAGCTGTGTTTGATTATACTGATTGGACTTGATTAGGAAAGCCACACACCTGTCACCTGTCAGTTCCTGAACGATACTTTTTTCGATACCAATTTTATGAAATCAATTTTAACAAGATTACATTATCTAAAAAAAAAACTTTGTTTTTATTTTTCAGCTTGTTGATGTTTTTACAAACTCAAAGACTCATCTCCTGAGCCACTGCACAAAGGAACAATATGTAACCAACACAATAAATCAGTGCAAATATTTTTAATAAAGCTCAAATAGTCTTCATTTTACACATCTGTTAGGCTACATTTACACCAGTTAGTATTTGTTTTAAAACGCATTGCTCAGACAGAATCATGATTTCTATTGATTTTCCACTGATTTACTGATGAGCATTAGCAGCTTCCAGCACTGTCTGCTTGTGTTCTCTCTTCCATGATCTCTGCTCTGACTCAGAGGTAATAACAGATTTAATTTCAGCAACTTTACATGGCCAAAACACACATTAGGATGGCACGGCTAATGTTGTCCTGGGCCAAAAATGTGTTGTTTGAATTCCGCTTTTCAGCTTGCGAACAGTTTTACTATAAAATGCGCTGTCCTGGGACAGCCGTTCTGCTGCAAGAATTTTCTGTTCCGAGTCTCCCACGCGTTTCTGCACTGTTGTTCATCTGTGATAGAGACTGGAAAATGCCTGATTTCCGTAGCTACATAAAAAAAAAGGTGCAGACATGGAAATAGTTTGGCATTTTTCTTACCGCTAGTGGTTGTTATATTAGCCTATTTTGCTCAATGCCTTGACATGCTTAAATCCGTCCCTGTTATACGGCAATTCAGGGTGCGGAAGTTATTACAAACACCCGATGGTGGTTTAAAGTGAGTTTTGAGTAAGCGGGATATAAATCTATTTATTTCTTAGTAGCATGAATTGCTCAGTTGCTAAAGTGTAGGGCTGGGCGATATGGCCAAAATTGATATCACGATATAGTTCTTCATTTCGGTCGATACGATCTAATTCCGATATCGATATGAACACTATTTATCTGAAATAGAAATCCTTTGTAACATTATAAATGCCGTTATCATCACTTTTGATCAGTTTAAAGCATCCTTGCTAAATAAAAGTATTAATTTCTATAATTTCTTTTCCAAAAAATTAAAAATTATACTGACTCTGAGCTTTTGAATGGTATAGTGTATAATTTTACAAAAGCTTTTTATTTTAGATAATGCTGATCTTTGGATCTTTCTATTCACCAAAGAATCCTGAAAAAAAAAATGTACTCAACTGTTTTAAAAATATATGATAATGAACAAATCAGCATATTAGAATGAATTCTGAAGGATCACGAGACACTGAAGAATGGAGTAATGATGCCGAAAATTCAGCTCTGATCACAGGAATAAATTACATTTTAAAAAAAATCTAGTCAAAGAGAAGTATTTTGATAGTAAAATATTCAAAATTTTACTGTTTTTGCTGTACTTTGGATCAAATAAATGCAGCCTTGTTGAGCAGAAGAGAATTCTTAAAAAAAAAAAAAAACATTAAAAAACTTACTGTTCAAAAACTTGTATGTGGCTGATTATTATTATTATAGATTGAAACAAATGTGCTTCAGCCAGAAAAAAAAAAAAGGGTATGAAAGGTGCTCCGAGTCGCTGCAGAAAACAAAAAAATTTAACAACAAAAACTGGAAATGTTGCTGGAGACGGGCTTATTTAAAATGAAAACTCATTTTGCCAGCAGGAGGCGCTTTTAGAGTGATAAAACTAGCGGTTTCCCCAGTAATGGCTGTAAACAAAGCAGCTCCGCTCATGAACGCTTCTTTATCAGATCAAATGAAAATGCCATCGAAACTTTTCTGAAGACAGTCAATTCCCTTCAGAGATACATTCATATAAAACACCTGTTTTGATTTTGAAATGTGCAATGCTCATGTTTATTCAACGAAGTCAAACGGCACAAATAAATCAATGTATGGGAAACTGGTAATGTATATCGAAATATCGGAAATGTGTTTAAAAATCATATCACCGTTATTGAAAAAAATTATATCGCGATACATATTGATATTGAATTATTGTCCAGCCCTACATGAATGGTCACATAACACGCGCTTTCGGTCGTGTAAGGTTAGTATGAACGGACATCTGCATATGATCGGAACTCCACGCAGCTCCCGCGCTACTCTATACTGGTGGTATTACAGTACCACGAGAGCTAAAGAGAGCAGACTGCTCCGTGCGCTTACGAATCGCTCTCGCGGATGATCGATCTGCGCCGCGCCTCTAGTCGAACACACCGGCTAGAGCTGCTGGCTTATTGGCTCACTGACGCTGATGAGATTAACCCCTTAGGTATCGAAATTTGGTACCTAACTACAAAAGGTTTTTCGATGCTCGATGGTATCGAGGCAATTCGGTCGGTGCCTAAAAAGTATCGAACTCGATACCCAGCCCTACCTACAGTATAACTCCTACAGCACTGAAACTTGCTGTGCAGACTGAGAGAACTGATGAGCACGAGCAGCTGATTTATACTGAGCATGCGTGTACTACCGAACGAACGTTACTGCTACAGCGGTTCTTGACTCGACAGTTTTCAAATCACCAGTACACTGAACCGAGAACCATTTCTTTCGGACACGTTCGACATACTGCCCAGACAGCAACAGACTCCGGGGTGGATCCGCGCTCATGTCGGCAGCTCCGCTGTACTGCCACACACGTTACGGCCATGCGCACAAGATCTGCCCCGCCTCTGGACAGCGCACTGTCAACTAGCTGACTCATTGCAGAAGCTGAGCGGATCTGCGAGTCAAACGCTTTTTTGAATCGTCGCTGAATTACCACAGAGTGGAGAAACGGCAGGTCTATGAGGACAGAACATGGTAAGTACTGTCAAAATATGCTTTATTTGTACATTTACATATGCCAGTAACTTTACCGTTAACAGATAATGTAGTTAATCACTTCATTTGCTATTTTAATTGTGAAATGCGCCATTTTGGCAATTCAAGTTAGCTCGTTAAAGCACATTAGCATTATTGTAGATTTGAGTAAAATTTATCAAAGTTATTTGAACAGGATTTATTTCTTTCTGAGAGATTTGGCGATTTAGTTACCTTTAATTCGCATTTTAATCCAGTCCTGAGAGAATATGTAGGTAATGTTAATTTATTTTCCCTATAAGGTAGGCTAATAATTGCAGGTGAAATGAAGATAACTCAAGAGAATCAATGATACAGCTCTTCCGGGGAAGTTGAAGCTGTGTTGCTTCTCATTTGGTTTGTTGCCACGGCTTATGTGGCCAATTTCCATATACGAGCTCACTTTATCTTATGACAAGCACCTGGAGAGACGGGTGAGTACACAACTGAGGAAATGGATTGGGCTACCAAGATGCAGCATAGAGCTGTACAGCAATGGAGCTCTCTCTCTTCCTATTTCAAGCCTTGTGGAGGAGTACAAATGCGCCAAAACGAGGCTGGAGATGACGCTTAAAGAATCCTGCGATCCCTGTGTAAAGAGATGCTGCTCCAACATTGGCGACAGGGAGGAAATGGAATCCAGTTACAGCAGTTGCTGGTGCAAAGGCAGCCCTCAGACACAGGGATATTGTGGGGCAAGTCCAAAATGTTAGAGGGGGACTTGGGTTGGGAATAATAACACCTAAATGGCAAAAGGCAACAGCAAAGGAACAGCAACACCTGGTGGTGGAGGAGGTACGCCGTTAGGAGGAAGCAACTAGATGTGCTAGAGCAGTCTCCCAAGCCCAACAAGGCTGCTGGATGAGGTGGGAAGGTATAGAATGGCGTAAAACCACTTGGAGTGAGCTGTGGAGCATGGAAAACCAACAGGCTAAGTTTTATCGTGAGAGCCACATATGATGTGCTGCCCTCTCCAACAAACGTGCAGGTATGGTGTGGACAGTTCAATTCAATTTAAGTTTATTTGTATAGCACTTTTTACAATACAAATCGTTGCAAAGCAACTTTACAGAAAATTAAGTTTCGACAATTTTAGTAGTAGCTTATCAGTGGTGACTGTCAGTTTATTGACATATGGCAGAAATGTACAGAAAAAAAATCTATTTAAGACGTAATAAAACACACGATGAACAATATTAACAGCAATTAATATATGATGCAATCAAACTTATAGCAATGTTTTGGTGAGTTCTGTATTTTGTTTCTGGTTGGCAATCATCTTGAGGGCCTCTGATGTGTTGGCATCTCTCTTCTCAGGTGTTTCTGGATCAGACTGAAGCTTATAGTTAATTCCTAGTTGGCAAAAACAGAGAACAAATAGAGAATAATTAGCGTACTCTGTGTTCCACCAAGTAAATGAATTTGTTTATCCCAGCTAAAGAATAATAATACCTTTGATCCGAGACTGTATAACTGCAGTCCAAGATTATGAGATGCATTATTTGAATGCCTGGCCAAAGAGATGTGTCTTTAATCTAGATTTAAACAGAGAGAGTTTGTCTGAACCACCCCGAACGTTTACAGGAAGGCTATTCCAAGTTTTGGGAGCCCCAATGGAAAAATCTCTACCTCCTTTAGTGTTCTTTGGTATCTCCTAGGTAACTACCAAAAGTCCATAGTTTTGGCGACCTAGGGAGTGTGATTGTATTGGTAGCGTGGTAGAAGGCTAGTTAGGGGTACGCAGGAGCAACCCATTAAGGCCATAGGTAAGAATAAGTAT
This sequence comes from Sinocyclocheilus anophthalmus, assembly GCA_018155175.1. Lineage (NCBI taxonomy): Eukaryota > Metazoa > Chordata > Actinopteri > Cypriniformes > Cyprinidae > Sinocyclocheilus > Sinocyclocheilus anophthalmus. Next base: position 166,455 of record JADLZN010000211.1, read on the forward strand.
TTTAGTAACTGATTACGGAACATAATATAAAGCTAGTGAAGAGACTTTAAAAAATTGGTGTAATATGATCATATTTTCTTGACATAGTAAGGACTCTAGACTCTGCATTTTGGACTACCTGTAGCTTGTTTATTGAAGATGCAGGTTAACCAGCTAGCAGTGCATTACAATAGTCCGGTCTAGAGGTCATGAATGCATGAACAGAAACAGGTAATATGTTTCGTAAGTTGGCAATGTTTCTAAGATTGAAGAATTCTGTTTTTTGTAACATGGGAAATATGATTTTCAAAAGACAAGTTGCTGTCTAATATAACACCCAGATTTTTGACTATAGAGGAAGTAACAGTACATCCGTCTAGTTGCAAATTGTAATCCAAGAGATTCTGTGTACTGTTTTTTTTTTGGTCTAATAAGTAATATTGGCCACCTGTGTGCATCCCCGGCAAACCTTAGACATATCCTGGTGGGTTGTAAGACCAGCCTGACACAGGGAATGTACACATGGCACCATAATCAAGTACTGAAGTGATTGGCGGCAGCAATAGAGACCAAGAGAGTGTCAACAAACGCCATCCCCCAAAATGCCAAGAATACCTTACCAAAAAGGCAGTCCTTTTTTAGGGAAGGGGAGAAAAAGCGGACTAAGTGCCTGTCCCCTGACGCAGGCCAGCTGAATATAGCCAGGAACTGGGAAATGCGAGTCAACTTAATCCACAGACTCACTTTCCCATTTGAAATTGCAGTCACCCATCTGCGCGCAGACCTGGTTCTCTGGTTCAACTCCAGTAGGATCGTCATAATAGTCAAACTGACAGTACTTGGGAAAAGTGACGTGACATGTGGCCAAGTATGGTGACCCATACTCATAATTTGTGCTCTGCATTTATCCCATCCAAAGTGCACACACACCCAGAGCAGTGGGCAGCCATTTTTTGCCACGGCGCCCGTGGAGCAGTTGGGGGTTCAGTGCCTTGCTCAGTGCGACCTCCAGTCTGTGGTTTGAAGGGGGAAGAGAAGGGCTGTAGCCTTCCACATTCCCCCCACACTGACCAATCCCTGCTGGTTACAGACTCTAGACCCCGGCACCCTTGGGTTACGAGACCGACTCTCTAACCATTAGCCCATGACTTCCCCAGAAGAGGCCATTAACGAGGCCTTTGAAAGGAAGAATCTGCGATATGCCAACTTGGATCTGAGGCAGAGGAGCGGGGCTGGACAATGAAAGTATACCCAGTGGAAGTGGGCTGCAGGGGCTTTGTGGCTAGTTCCACTATAAGGCTGCTGAAGGAGTTGGGCATCAGAGGACAGGTCCAGCGGAGGATAGTCAGGGAACTGGCCACGGTCGCTGAATGAAGCAGCCACTGGCTGTGCCTGAAGCAGATGGACACAGTGTGGGCTGCCGTATGACCATGTAACAAAGTGACACACACCCGAGCCTGTGGTGGGCCTGCCTCGGCTTAGGGTGTCTTGTGATAAAGGGCTGAAACACACAATGAGGCTGGGCTAAACAACTGATGATGTTTTGCATTGGTGGAAACACCATACAAAGGTAATTGGCAACATCACCTCAACTAAAGGCATCTTTCACCCAGGCTAAAGTTCGCACAGAAACTGCATCGTACTGATGACTGCAGCGAAGAATTGTACCATCTTCATCTATCCATCTTACCATACTAGTCCTTTTTCTTATTGTTCCCCAGTCATGCATAAAGCAATTGTAAATTCACAACTGATTATTGGGTATTGAGGCAAGAACCACGGACATGGATTAGGCCATGATCCTGGATTCTTGCTGAACCAAAATCAGAGCGTAACAATTGCTGCGTCTCGCTGTGTTCTGCACACAGTAAAGGGAAAATGTTCTATGGTGCGGCTAAATGGTGCTGAATATTGGGATCATAACACCTAGTCCTATCATGCAAACTACCTTTGTTTAAGTAAACTTTTGGTCTTGGTATTTTTTTGTTTGCATTTTGGCAAATTTATGCTATTTAAAGTATGTTTATAAAGCTATTAGCAGTTCCTCTTTGCAATTAAGCCATGTACAGACAAGATGGATGATAAATGTTTACATTGTTAATTATATTTGCACATTATCTTGTGGACAAAATGTTATAATTCTCCTATGTTATTTGTTTGATAGAGTATTTAATGTTATATTGCATATTAGGCTATAATGCGTAGCCTTGAAACGCATCTCAGGGAACATGTTTGGGCTTGTTCACCTGACGAGTTAGACACGTGAGCTAGACACAGTGCAGTAGTGCGATAATTTTATAGAACTTCGATTCGTATTTGTATCTGTATTATATTTATATTGTTTACTTCACGTTAAGTTCTCTAATATATCATTTACAAGGCTGTTACTTATGAGTATTCAAGTACTGCTATAAAGATCTGTTAATGTATATTTATTCAATTATTTATATCTGTATACTGTTTTATATTTACAGAACCACACACATCTTTGCACAATAAATCACCCTGAAGTACTCCTGGCACTGTAACTGATTTTTGTAATTTGAACAGTATTTTACTGTAATATGTACAGTAGGATACTGTAAAATGTGTATACAGTATTTTACTGTAAACCGCAAAGGATTATGGGAAAATATACGGTCACTACTGTATTTCCTCACTACTGTAAATCAATTTACAGTAGTGAACTTGCCCGCGAAAAACTGACCAATGGAGGTTTTTTTGACTGTTTGGTGGAAGTGGCTGTAAAAGGACAAAAGATAAATGCACCGTTAACTCGACGAAAGGTTAGTATATTATTTCTGTTTTATGCAAAACTGCAATATTTTAAGATGTTTTCACTTGTTAACAGCAAACTAACATTATTCATCGTGTCATTTTTTATGTCAGGAGTTGGAGCCTTTTTTTCTGACTGACGGCCGGAATGCCGCCAAAAGGCTGATAACATTGACTGGTGAGTAAGTTAAGGTCACCTATATTATTCGAAATAAAACGCTTATTTTAAAATACGCGGTGCGGAACCTTGTACCGCTTCTCTGCTTCCCTTTTAATTAAAATGCAAGTTAGCTCCTCTGGCGAGTCTTTATTTTACCTTAACAGCGAATTAACTTGAACTACTGAGGTAAAGTGCGTTAGGCAAACCACTGTTTCAGTGGCGATTTTAAACAGTATTTTCTAGTAATGTTATTTCTTTTGTTTGTTATTTTCAGATTTCTAGTCTGGATGTAGTCTGCAACGTCGGAGGTGTATTTCGGATCCTCTTCTTGTGAATGCCATAGTATCGATGATAACATCAACTGGTAAGTTAATAATGTAATTTAGCCAAAGTTAACTAACTTAGTTGAACAAAGAGAAGCATAGTAAGTTATCTTCTCTACTCTGCCTCTTTACCGCAAGTAAGTAATTTTCCTCAAATGCTATTGAAGTTCGAAAAGTGTATACCAGTGTCGTATGTAACTTTAGAGACGGTCCCTAAATTCAGTGACAGACGTAACGTTAACATAAAACAGCGAGCTAACAACCTACTGAGTGAAGAAACTCCACTGTTAATAACATCTTTTGTATTTTATTTTCAAGTTTGTGGTCATGTCTGCATCGGAGGTGTATTGGAGTCTTGTGATTGCCTCGTAGCGGTGCTAACATCAGGTGAGCTTCCATCAGCTTAACTAACTTTAATGTCACTAAATTAGCCTCTAGCTTCTGTTCTCCACTAACTCACAGAACAGGTTGACTTTGAGAGGAACATGCTAGCACATGTTGAATAAACATGAGCACTGCACGTTTCAAAATCGAAACCCGGTGCGGGTGTTTTTATATCGCTGTATTTCTGAAGGAAACTAATTTTCATTTCTTCTTGCTTGTAATGTCTGATAATGTAGCGTTTGTGAGTGGAGCTCTACATTGTGTACAGCATTACCGGGGAAACCTCAATCTCTACCACTCACACAGCGCCTCCTGCTGGCAGAGAATGTGTTTGCATATATATGCCGCCACAAATAGAATGAAAGTCTGTGGGAAATACTGTAATGTTATTTATGCAATTTGTAAGTGCAAATTATAATTAATTATACTTGTCTCTTTAAAAATTAAAAAATAAGCCATTTAGCCAATGTAATTTTTAGCATAGCCTATTTTATTTGAAGTGTATCCCGTGTATTCTGATACATGCATTAATGTTTCTGGGCTAAGCCCTGGATATCCACTCACTGTAGAACTGCCCCTGGAATCAAACCCATTATTTCAACACTTTGTTCTACTGATTGAGAATGCATTGTAAAAAGCTTTAATAATTTGAATATGATGGATTATCAACTAAGTATGTACCGTCCTTGTAGGTGCGTTCAGATGTAGTATATAACGTTTTTATTAACGTCAAAGTGCATATAGCACCAACAAGTTTGACAGTTGAGGCAAGTTCTGTAAACACTGCTTTGAAAAATAATGTTTTTTTTTCTTGTGCTTGCAAGATCATTCAGACAGTCAACATTTGTGGCACCAAATACATTGAAAGTCAGATCAGCTGGAATTCTGGAAAGAGTGTGCAGCCTGAATCCCATCCTGCTGTTTCTCATCGGAGAGCTTGTCAACTTTTACTGTCAAAATGACTGAGATTTAACACAACACCACAAACTAATTTTTACTTTATTTACACTACCAGTCAAAAGTTATTGAACAGTAAGATTTTTAATGTTTCTTAAAGAATTATCTTCTGCTCACCAAGCCTGCATTATTTGATCCAAAGTACAGCAAAAAAAACAGTAACATTTTGAAATATTTTTACATTTAAAATAACTGTTTTTTATTTGAATATATTTTAAACTGTAATTTTATTCCTGTGATATCAATGCTGAATATTTAGCAGCCATTACTCCATTCCACAATGATGCGTCAGACATCAATTCTAATATCTGACTTTTGGCTGTCGAAAACATTATTATTATTATTATTATTATAGTTTCTTATTATTGTTGAAAACAACTGAGTAGAATTGTTTTCTGGTTTCTTTGATAAATAGAAAGTTCAAAAAAACATTTATTTGAAATAGAAATATTTAGTAACATTATAAATGTCTTTACTGCACTTTTGATCAATTTTATGCATCCTTGCTAAATAAAAGTATTGATTTCTATCATTTCTTTCCCAAAAAATAAAAACTTATACTCACTCCAAGCTTTTGAATGGTATAGTGTATAATTTTACAAAAGCTTTTTTATTTCAGATAAATGCTGATCTTTAGATCTTTCTATTCATCAAAGAATCCTGAAAAATTTTACTCAGCTGTTTTAAATATTGATAATAATATAAAAAAATGTTTATCAGCATATTAGAATGATTTCTGAAGAATAATTTGACACTGAAGACTGGAGTGATGATGCTGAAAATTCAACTTTGATCACAGGAATAAATTACATTTGAACACACATTCACATAGAAAATAGTTATTTTAAATAGTAAAAATATTTACAATATTACTGTTTTTACTTTATTTTTGATCCAAAAATGCAGGCTGGGGGCGAAGAGATTTAAAAAAAACATAAAAAATCTTATTGTTCAAAAACTTTTGACTGGTAGTGTACTTGCCAAATTTTGCTTTTCAGTATGTGTACGTTTTTCCATGATACAAAGTCCCCAGGGGACTGTGGTGATACCCTTTTTTTAAGCTAGTGCATCTGAGAGGTCAAGATTTGTAATTTGTACTTTTAAAAAGAAAATGTTCAGCAATTAACAATAATATTATCAGAAATAAAGCTCATGAGTTATTGTGTGTGTTTGTGTGTGGGGGTGGGGGGGGGCTGGGTATGGTAAAAAATCATGGTTTACAGTGCAGTACCACAACTGGATTGTTTTTTTACAGGTACATTTTTTTTTTAACTAAATGAAAATAAACTCTACAGTACTGATACTGAAAATGAAAATACGGTAATAATACTGTAAATAAAATACAGTAAAGACATATTGTACTGTAAATGCAATTACAGTACTGATACTGTAAATGAAAATACGGTAATACTGTAAATAAAATACAGTAAAGACATTATTGTACTGTAAATGCAATTACAGTACTAATACTGTAAACATTTTTTTACAGTAAATTACTGGCATCCAGCTGCCAGTGAGTTACTGTAAAGTTTACAGCAACCTATTTACAGTGTGGTGAGAGACCTAATGTTCTGACCGGACATCCTGAAGCCGTTCAATGAATCCGAACCAGAGTTAGACAAGAGTAGTCAGCAGTTTTCAATCTTGTTTTTTTTTTTCAATCAGCAAGATTATCCTCAAGTTATGACTCAGAATGTGGTCAACTGTGACTAATATTCACCTCCCTCATCATATCTTCGCCTCACTGCCTCTTCCTCTCTGTACTGTGGAGGATTTGGCTTTGACCAACTGAATGTCTTTCTGTGTCTATACAGACCAGATCCTGTATTTCCCAATGGTTAAAATCCCATCCGGAAAGATGAGTTAAGTTAGGAGCATCTTGAATATATTCCCCACCTCCCCTTGTTTCAGACAATTAAATCATATTATGTCAAATCAAATGAAGATACTGTACATTAGTGTTATATATGTGTGTGTTTTTCTTTTGCAGCCTACAGCTTATTCTCACGTGGCACCAGTCTCTTTTGGGGTATGTAAGTTTTTTATATTTTCCTGCTGCCTGAGTAAAGTAAGATTAAATATAATTTTAAACTTGATTTAGCTGGTTATTTTCTCTAATACTGACAATGATACACAAAGACTGCTGGTCTTTTTCAAAGTATAGTCCCATTTCATAACCATTTGTTACATTACCCCTTGTTGAATTTTGTTAGGTTTGGGAGACTGTCCTCCCTGCAGCCTGCAGCTCGACGCACATACTGGATAGCACTGATGAACTACCACATGATCTTGCGATGCGATTTTCAATTTTTCCTTTCTTTTTGGAGTGTTACAAGCTGTTCGTGCATGGATAATATCCCTAAAGTTGCAAAGACTAAATCCTCAAATCCAAAGAGATATTCTTTATAAAATTTAAGACTCGTCCACACCCTCCTAAAAAAACTCGTTTAAACACGCCCCCACATATCTACATCACAATGTGGGAAGATTTGCATAACTCCGCTCAAATGTTCACGCAAAGAAATAAGGCATAACTTTATTGTTGTTGCCGCCACCGCCATGTCGTGATGGCACTGTTTGTTTCGTTGCGAAAGCGAAACTACTTTGTTTGGCCTTCCAAAAGAGGACACAACTAGAAATCAGTGGTTAAGTTGTATTTACAACACTTTTCCAGAACACTTCAACCCAAATATTCAGATGTGTGCAGCGCAATTTTATGGCGGACTGTTTCCTGATCCTGGGAGAGTGGACTACAATGCCGGCTGTTCTGACTCACAGACTTTAAGTATGTTTTCATATTAAAGATTTGCCACTGATGATTCAAACAGTGCAGAGTATAGCGCTTGTTGTTTGTCATTTCTCCGATCACAAAAGCAAACATGGTTTTATGTTTACGCGGCACAATGCAACGTTAAAGACCGTATAAGTCATAATCCGTAATTATGTCCCCACTGGATGCAACAAATGCCTCGTTTTATAATGGGTTTTACTGGTTTTGTCTCTTCGCGCCGGGACCGGCCTCAGTATGGTAGGGGCGTAACCTTTCCGTCACACGCTTGAGGTATTCGGCCAGTGCACTGGATAGCTGGCCAATCAGCACACCTCGCTTTTCAGAACGATGAGCTTTGTAAAAAAATCGATGCGTTTCAGAAAGGCGTGCATAAAGGAGCATCGATAATGTACAGTATGTGGAAAATAATGTTTTTTTAACCTTAAACAGCATAAACACATTTCATTACACCAAATACACAAAATAATGTTCTTTTTTAGCAACATCATATGACCCTTTAAAAGCTAATGTTTGGATAATAACAGAACTAACCCTAGCCCTACAATTACAATGTTCACTATGTTTTGATTTAATTCAGTATGTCATTGCGCTACAGTTTGCAGTGAGGACTGTAGCCAGTCCAGCTGTTTCTGCCTGTTTCCAGCCTTGACACTAAGCTAACCTAAAGCTGACTGGCTGTAGCTTTATGTTTACCGTTTAGACAAGAGAGATTTTCAAATAAATCTTGGCAAGAATGAGCAAATAAGCACATTTCCCAAAATGTAAAACTTCTTTAAATGTCAGTTACACTTTTGTTTTAAAGGGCAGTTGTTATGTGTATCCTTTTAAAAATTAAAAAATGTGTGGCTACTATGAGATTTCATGAAATTGTGTATGAAAATGTACTTGTGTGATTACAGGTGCTGTGAGAAAAAGTCAACACCGATACTTATTAATTATTTTATTATTTTCTGTCTCATCCTTGTCCTAGTTTATCATAGTCAGCCGGATCCGGTCCAGACCCAGACCAGATGGTTGGACCTGCACCCTGAGATGACCACCTGATGAAATCCTGCAGGCGCCCCAGATTTTTTTAGTGCTTTAAAACTTTACCATTTTACAGAGGCTCTGGCCAGGCAATATTATGTTAAACTTCACAAAAAAGACTTTAAATGAGCATGTAAAAAAACATTGTGTTTATGTCTGTATTTTCTTGTCTAGTGCAGGATCAGGGGCCTGTACCATGATGGTGGCTGAACAAACTCTGGGTTACAGGATTAGTTTTTAGTTGATAAAACCAAAGCACTCCAATCCGGCTTTGTTGGTACCATGATGCTGATTATCAACTTTCTTTGTCAGCTTAGGCTTTGATCCTGAGTTTGTGGAGCACCTGCACATGAATATGTGACATCAGTGACAGACATCCAAGTCACATGCCTTGTAACACAAAGCAAGTGTGATAATTCACTTCTCGCTAGAGAGCCAGCAGGATTCAAAACTCTTTAAGAGATTAAAGAATATGAGGAATTTGAACGCATTTACACTGTCCTTGAAAAGTACTTGTCCATGAAAGAGGACAAATAAAAGACATAATCTTGCTTTATCAGTGCAGTCACAAGTGAACCTTGTGAAGTGAATTTATATAGTTGATAATAAATAGCAATAGAGACTTGAACATGTAAGGTCATGTCTTGAAGATGTAGTCATTTTTAAAGCGTTATCTATTGATTCTACAGCTTATTTATATTACATATGATCTGTATATGTTAGTGTTCATTTAAAATAAATGCTTTATAATAATTCTTAACTAAAATTGTTGTGTGTAATGATCTCATACTATAAATCATATAATAATTAGATAAATCATGTAAAATAATTATAATTAAACTCAGACATTTTTACTATATACTGTATTGACCTTTAATTTGGAGGAAGAGAAACTGGGAGAGTGACTTTTTTGCATCAGACATGTGTCACTTTGCTCACATCTGATCTGTCCAATTTCAGTTTGAGATCTCTTACCCAAAATATAACCTGTCCCCATGGAGCAGGTTAGCTGTGGAGTGTAAAATTTAGGTTGGGGGTGTAACCTATGGAACGGAACACCGCTCAAATCCAGTCACTTTCATGGGTACCCATGCTTTTGAGGTACCATGAAAAGTGCTTTGTGCTTTTTGGGCTTTTGTTTGGGTGTAAAATGGTTGGAAAGAATAGGTCAGTACTTGTTTTATAAGGTGAACAATGTGCTGTTCAAGGAAAATGGGTCCAAATACAGTCTATAAAAATCCCATATTTTAAATACAATTTATTAAAAATATATACTATGTACAGGCAAGCAACGCGCTAATCCATTAAGCCACGTTAAGAGTATTCTTAATAGGGGGATATCAGGTAAATTGGGCCACTTTTTGGTTAATCGCTTGGGACATTAACAAAAAACCCATGAATGACATTTAACTGTGTTCTTATGATTAATAAGGACTATTTTTAATATTTTTGTGTTGAATTGATGTAATAAATATAATTGTTCAGGCCCTACAGGTTTTGAAACATTGGCTGCCCCACATTGTTTGAGATAGCAGTGTTCAGGTAAAATGGGCCGGCTGATCAGCAAAAATGGTTCAGTCAAACTGCAAAGTGAAGTAGAGACGTTTCTGATAAAACACTTTTAATTATATTTCATTTTATAATGTGACAGTGTAACATTGCTATTAAATTACATTAAAACATCAATTTCACCAATAAAACACATTTCATGAAAAAATGTAACTAACAATAACAAGTAGTGTTATGGCAACAGTTTAAAATTAACAGCCAATGACTGTAAAGAATTTCGAAGAGAAGAGATAAGACACTCAAACCTTTCAATCAATTTCATCAATAAAACATAAACTTCATAAAAAAATTTAACAATAACCTGAACAACTAGTGTGTGTGTGTGCGATCTGAAGGTTTTTCAAAAACAGCCTTGACAGATAAAGCCGTAATCAAAAATGCCACTCCCTTCACCACATACTCTTCAACATACATACACATGCCTCACTAACATGCACACATAAACACACATCACATACAAACACATTTAGAAGGTAAAATGTGAAAAAGGTATATGTCACAAATGCAATAATACAATATATTAATGATATAAATAATTTTTAATAAGAGAAACCACCTAAATTTCTGCTTAAACTCAACTCAGAAGGTGGCCCATTTTAACTAAAATGAATGGCTCATTTTATCTTAACACGTTCAGGTAAAGTGGGCCAGTAACTTAAAAATGTTTTTTTAATATAAAAATCTGGATTATTTAGCAAAATCAGCATTTTATCTCACAGAGGCCATTAAGACATGGGTTATGAATCATTATTTCTAAATGTGCATTTGTTTTTTTATTGATTTATCAACCTTATTATTGAGAATTAAGATTGGATATGTCAGGCCACTCAGCTTGCCTTTTTCTGGCCTGGTCTTAAAATGAGGCAGTGCTGCTCCTCCTTAGCAACCTCAGATCAATAAAATAATTTGCTAAATGTCAAGTACTATTATGGCAACAGTTTGAAATTCTTTGCAGTCATTGGCTGTTAACTTTTAAAGAAATAAGACACTCAAACCTTAAATGGCCCATTTTACCTGCTGGCTCAATTTGCCTGTTATCACCCTAATATTTTTTTTTTCTACGGGGAAGAAAACACGTGAAGCTTGCGCGTTCCGTTCATATTCTGGGCTCATCTTCTTATGTGCGTAATTTATTTTATTAATAAACTACTCGGTAATGAGGGGTTAAAATCACTTTTTTTGAAGTAGGCTAACTCACAACTTCATTGTTTGTGGAGAGAGACGGACAGATGCAGCATGTAATTGACACACACACACACACAGGTCTGAATGACCATTACTGCAACAATAATAACAGGCCATTCACACAGGACACAGACCAGTGGAATGGAAAAAAACGTTCTAGAGACAAGTTTGTTTTTTTTAAAGCTGAACTTCTTTTAACTTGAGCGCTGCATTTTTAGAACATCGCGTGCGCAACTGTGGAACAAGTCCGTCCGGCTCATTTACATACAAAAAAAAACCCCTCAATTACATAACTATTGACAATCCCTCTAGAAATGCAAATTTTCGGGAAGGATTGTGCATTGTCATGTGCCGTGATTAAACCCCAGGTGGATAAACTGACGTTAGAGGGAGTCACATATAAACTCCTCCTTACTGCTAAACTGCAAATACAATCCAGGTTAAATTACTCCAGTCCTTACAAACCATCAGCAGTCATTCTAATAAACCAAGCTTTGACACCGTGCCAGTATGTTGAGGAGTCTCTGAAATACACCTTCAAGGATCCTTCCATAGTAGGCTAGGTAAGTCAGTTTCAGTAAGTGAGTTTTTTGAGAAAATTTGTTTTATGAATCCGTTTTTTAAAAAAGCACCCATATTCGTGATCTACAACACCTTACAAAAAGTACCGGTAACATGCAGACTTGTATATATGGATGCTTTGATGAATTAGTGCGGGTTATTTTTCTACAAGCTGTAGCCACCTTTAAAGAAAAATTATATATTATATTATTGGTATATATTCTGCTATATAAAGCTATATAATCAATTTAATATATAAAAGTTTGTTTTAATTTATGGATATATAAAAAGCACCTATATTATTTTGTTTAATTTCTTGATGCAAAATGAAGAACGGCATTGCAGTCAGTTTTGGTAATAGGGATAGTCACCCAAAAATATTTTTTTTTTGTCATCATTTAGTCACCTTATGTCTTTCCAAACCTGTATGACTTACTTTCTTCTGTGGAATATTTTGAAGAATGCTGGTAGCCTAAACAGTTATCTGGTCCCACTTCCATATTATTTTTTTATTTTTGTCCATTCTATGGAAGTCGATGGGACTTCCACAAACTGTCTGGTTACCAAATATCATCTTTAAAACTAAACTAATTTTAAAACTCCTTTTAAAACTGCTGTGCCATTCTTCAGTTATTACATTTTATTCAGTTTGGATGCACTATCCCTTTAAGCAATGAGATGCTCTATTGTGAATATTCACAAAATCTTAAGATGGTATTTGCTAGTGCAGTGATACACATTGTATTCAGAGCTGTTACCATATCATGTCTCTTTAGCATCTCAACATAAACCACTCTCTTTCCCTCGATAGGTCTTTTATATTTCAGGTTGAAGTGACAAAACCTCAAACAACACTGATGTAAAGATGGTGGTTTTACTACTGAAACATCGCCGCTACATGACCACACTCTTGAGCTCCACTATCATCTTGTTACTTCTGTACTTTCAAAACTCTTTGTTGGTTTTGACCAATGGTTTTGACCAAAGATCTCCTTGTGCGTGCCACATATGCGTGGCGGAGAGAGGAAATAGTGACTGGTTTGGAAAGCGATACAACCCCAATGTACCACTTCTGCTCAACAGCACCAACAGTGTATTACATGCAAGCGTCTCCAGGTGGTGGAAGGTAAGAAAGATTGCTGAAAAATAAATATACAGCATTTACTAACTTTACTTGGTTTTGTGGCTTTGTGGTTGGTAAGATTTGTTTAATGTTTCTGAAAGAAGTCTCTTATACTCACCAAAGCTGCATATGGGTCTAAAATGCAGTAAAAACGTAATATTGTAGAATAGCATTACATTTAGAAATAGCTGTTTTCTATTGCAATATCTTTAAAATGTAATTTATTCCTGTATGCAAAGCTACATTTTCAGTATCATTACTCCATTCTTCAGTGTCACACAAGCCTTAAGAAATCATTCTAATATGCTGAATTAATGCTCAAGAAACATTTATTATTACTATCAATGTTGAAAACAGCTGTGCTTGCTTATCTTTTGTGGAACAGTGTATGCATTCCTATTGCATGATTCCCTTTGATAAAGGAAGTTCAAAAGATCAGCATTTATTTGAAATAAAAATGTTGACTAACTGAAATACTGATTAAATGTTGACTAATCTTAATATCACATGTCCACCATTTTTGATCGAAATATGATAGAAATATACAGCATATGGGCAGACAATTGCCATAAAAATGAAATTATCCATAGAAATTATCTTAATTTTAAACCAGATGTTTAAGGCCAACACTGAAAATGTTTAGAAAACACTGCTAGAGAAAACAAGCATGTAATTTGACTTTTCACTAAAAACCTTATGGTTTTGGAGATAAAGGTCTTGTGACAACTAGCCCTGGTATAATTCATTCACAATAAACATAAGGCATGTACACCTCTTGAAATAGTACGCTACTATAAAAATTTTACAGGAGTGGATATTATACCTACTTTTTTACTTTTTTTGATGCTAACTTATTTAATAATATCACAGGGGCTACAAATTGTACCAAATACCAGCAACTACACAAAGGTGGTAGATCAGCTGTTTTCGCTCTTCCCCGATAAAGAGCACTACTCAGATGCCGGACCAGATCGCTGCAGAACTTGTGCTGTGGTGGGAAACTCTGGGAACCTTCTGGGATCCCATTATGGGCCTCTAATAGATCTTCATGACTTTGTCATAAGGTAGTAAATGAGATTATATTACTGATTGACTTTCACTTTTCAAGTTAGTGAGAGTTTAGAGAATAATGAAGCATCAGTATCGATGGAATGGATATGTCGTCGTGCATTTATCGACCGAGGCTGTGATCGAATGCCTTGAGTCATGAGATCACATTAGACCAGGTGATTTCAGATGTGGAAAAGATGATTTAAACAATATTTTAAAAATAACTTAAAGACTTTTCATCAGAATATCATGCACACCTCAATCTGGTTTGTGTATTTCTCTCAGGATAAATAAAGGGCCGACAGAAGGTTATGAGAAGGATGTAGGGTTAAAGACGACTCACCGAATTATGTATCCTGAAAGCGTCATGGACTTGGACAACTCCACCCATCTGGTGCTTTTTCCGTTTAAGATTCTGGACATTCAGTGGCTCATTAGTGCCTTCACCTCTAAAAGCATAACGCGGTACGAATTAAACATACATTTTCATCTTGCCTCTGTATAATGCATAGTGAAGTAGTGTTTATAAGCGCAGCGCTGCATTGTTTACAGTGGTAACCAAGGAAATGCTACATATTTAATTTGGGATTTGTTTTAAAATTTCAATTTATTTTTTTGTTATTTGACATAAGATATTTCAATTTCACAAAGAAATGTGAATTTTATCTGCAGAAATAACGAAAGACACTTTTTTCCGTTCCAATTTCATTTGTAAAAAAAAATAGTGAGAAAATCGTACCATGAAACCAGCAATTATGTTTTATGCAGCAGTCGTCTGTGAGGGGCTACCGCTTTTACTTTCGTTTTGTGTTTGTTTATTTAGGCTATCTATTAAAGTTTTATGTAACAAAGTTCGTAGTTCAGGGAAGAAGGAGGCAGGAACCGGCGAACATTTAAACATAAAACTAATTTTTTAAATAAATAAACAAACACAAAACGAAAGTAAAAGCTGCAGCCCGAGACCGGTGAGTGGCACAGGTGTCACTCATTATCATTTACTCCACCAGCCTCGCTCCATTCCCACAGCTCTCGTCACAATTAATATAGAGTGCTGTTGTTTAGTCAAGTCCCCACTTATTTTATATATATATATATATATATATATATAGCATTATATATATTATTATAGCGCTTTACAAGAACGTTTTTGTCAAGCAGCTTTACAGTGTCAAACAGGAAAATTGTTTGTCAATGATGCAAGAAGACAATAACGGAGTCATTTTCAGCTAAAGTCAGTTCATTTGATGATTCAGTGATGTCATCATCCAGGTTAAAGGTGAAAGAATACAGTATACAAAAACTTTTTGACTTGGAGCCAATTCAAAGGAATGCTATGTACCCCCTTGGAAGGAAAACATTTTTCTGAAATGTTTATGCAACATTCCATGTTCACACAGCTTTTGTTTGTTGATATCTTGCATATTCTGTTGCAGAACATATACAAATATCCCATCTACAATCAAAGCAAATAAAGACAAGGTGAATAACACGGACTTCCTCATGAAATCAACCAAATGACAAATGTTGATTTGTATGGTTTACTGATATTACCTGATTGAAATATTGCTGTTGCGGACTCAACATGATATTATAAATGCATGTTTCATAAATGTTCTGTTTTATTTCTTGTTTTTAGGTGATGATTCTCCACCCAGGATTCATAAGATACGTCTTTGATAACTGGGCAGAAGGTCATGGCAGATATCCATCCACTGGTTTCTTAACACTGATACTCGCTCTTCACATCTGTGATGAGGTAAAACTCACATTCTGTGTCTCAAACTGTGTGTGGCGAGGCATTGCCATCATTATTCAGGCAGTGTTAGTTTTCACAATAGAGTTTATAATATAATTTATAATAACTGTGAATCATGTAAATTTCTTGTCTAAATATTATTAATCTCGATTATTGTCATTTTAGAATTTTCATCAGAATCACTGCACTTTAACAGATCAATCAATCAAGAGATTATGTTCAGTAATGTAGAGAGAGCGCTTGCATATGGTTGCCAGGTTGGGAAGATTAAGTAAACAACAGGGCAGAAAATGTATCGATTTCAGTCGCAGCCATCATTTCAGAAGCAAGGAGGACAGAAATATCAAATGTTATACCCGTTGTTGTTGTTTTTTCTGACTTTTGTCTAACTGACAGGTTTTATTTTTTCTTATCTCTTCCTTTTAATTGGCTAAGAAATACACTGCTGGACAATAACCAATAATTTGTATTCTATAATATTTTTTACCTATATTTTCCTGACGTTTTATGATCGATTACTACCAACACTTTTTTTCCATTTATATCACAGAATAATTCCTTTACTGTAATAAATGCTATGCCAATTAGCGCTGCATTATTCATATACTTTATTACTTGACTTTAAAAACACACAGAAACCATATATTGTTGCAGTCGTGTTTACTGTCTTCATGTTTCATCAGTCGAAATGTTTCTGCTTTTCATTCAGCTTAGCTACAGCGATAGCTGGATGCCTTTGTCCATGTTAGGGATTTCCTGGTACAAGTTATTACTTTTATGAGTCTGTTTTGAACTTTCTGTGCGAGAGCGTCCCCCTGCTATTGAGTATAATGAAACATAACTCTGCTGAGAGGAGTGTCAAATTAAATGTAAAGTTTACCAGGATAAATAAACAGCAGGCAAATATCATAGACGATCATGCTTAATACATCGAGAGAAGTAGAAATCTTGATCACGATTAAAGTACGATTTATTGTTTAGCCCTAGTGATAACAAATAACTGTGGGAATTAAAGTTGCGTTGTGATATGTAAAATTAAAGGTATGAAAAATCAAGTTAGTAAAATTTAATTAAATTAAAATAGCTTATTCTACTCAGATGTTGAAATGGGCTTACAAATTATTGCTCAGTTCAAATACAAAAAAGAAACTTAATTTAATATTACTTGTGGGATGATTTTTTTCTCAGATTTTTTTTCTTTCTTGAATAATACAGCTTTTTTTTTACAGTGTCACAGAAAGTATTCATCCATACATAACTCTTTCTCTTACAGGTGAATGTATTTGGGTTTGGAGCTACCAGTGGTGGAATCTGGCATCATTATTTTGAAAAAACATTGACTTCTTATGAAAGCGGCGTTCATGCCGGAAAATTTGAAAATGAAACAATCAATCAGCTCCAAAAGATAAACAAGATTTTGGTTCACAAGGGTTGGACATGAAGCAGAAACATTAGTACTGCACAATATTCCATTGACATTTTGAATATTGAATTTTGCAGATTCATGCAGCAAAGACTTTCCTCTCAAGAGATCAACTTTTCTGTTTAATTTGAGCTCCTCTAGTGGCACTAAATGAAATTATGCCATAGGCTGCTTGATTTTTTCTTTTGTTGAACCAGTCAGGATGTTCAAACATTACAGCATCATATATTTAAATTTTTCTGGGAAATTTAACCAAGACTCTAAATAGTGTTTTACCCAGATAAGTAGACTAATAAAAACTTGTATTGTATTTTTTTATTATTATTATTGTTTCATGCTTTATACAGGGTTTATGCTATGGAATATTTAAAGGAGCTACACAACACAGGGTCAATATTGTACACTCAGAGAATGTATATCCATTGCCTCAAAGTATTTAAGTTTGTGGTGTTGTGTATTGTGGTGATGAGACTATAGGTCTGAATCAAGCTGTTCAATTTTACATTTTAAGTTATGTGATAGTTTCAGGGTCCAAGCACCAATGGCCTATGTGCATGATTAGCGATCTAACTGAAATGAATCTCATGATGTGGTTTTTATTGGAAAGTCCAACTTGAATCTTCACTGACAGTTAAGGTTTGATGAAACAAGTTACATCAACACACAGCTGTCAAAAAAATGGTGTATTATAGTGCTAAGTGTTTGTTTTATTATTCATACCACAACAGTAAATAATTGTCTTACAAAAATGTTATAATAAATTTTATCTTAAAAAATACAAATAAAATTGTCTCTTCATTTTAAATGGATAGCAATATATTTAATTATGCCTGGCCGCTTGAAAACTGTTTTTAAAGGGGTCATGTGATGCGATTTCAATTTTTCCTTTCTCATTGGAGTGTTACAATCTGTTCGTGAATAAGATCCCTAAAGTTGCAAAGACTAAATTCTCAAGCACAAAGAGATATTCTTTATAAAAGTTAAAAATCAACCACGCCTACCTAAAACGGCTCGTTCTAACACGCCCCCACATGTCTACATCACGATATGGGAAGATTTGCATAACGCCGCCCAAATGTTCACGCATAGATTCTGTCCTATATTTACCCAGCAAATTTACCCCCCAACTCCTGCCCCCTCAAAAATAATGAGTGCATAACACCCCTGGATAGACTGGGGTCAACCGTTTGTGTTTGTAACCGGCTACCATGGGGTCTGACTCATTATTTTTGAGGGGCAGGAGTTCGGGGATGGTGGGGGGGGGGTGGGTGGTGGGGTCGTCATGTGACACACCTCAGCCACACAGCACTTATGTTTTAGTTATTTTTTTTTCTTTTTTATATTCGAAACATCACCAAACTGCATTAACTCTACATGATCTTGTATTCTCCCTAGAATTATGTTGATCTGTAGTGGGCCGATGGTCAACGTACCTAATAATGCTATCATTAACTAAATGGCATAAACCTGTCTGTTTTACTTAATTACAGATATGGTATGTCAGGCCATGACAATTTTAATACGACTGAAGTTTATATTAAAGTGAATTTAAAATTGCTAATTTAATTTTAATAAACCTTGCCATTAGGCCTAACATAACAATTTAAATTGTAACCGAAGAGAGCAAAGACCATTTCCATTATCAAGACCAGTCCTGCCAGCTAGTTCCAAGCCCATCTCAAAAACTCCCCATTTAAAATCCTGAAGCCTGTTTACACTATGAAATTCCTATCTGCAGATTCTTACCACATTTGCTACATTTGTTGTTTCTGACGAGAGAATTCGCCAGAAAAAGGTATTTAGTGAGGAGGAGTAAGAAAAACATGGCCTGTTAGTCGATGACTCAATCGGAACACCTCTGATTGGTCCATGCATTCATAAGCCTCAACAGCATCGTGTGTTGATGGTTATGTGCAGCTCCGTATAACCGTCTGTCTCTGGCCTCGCACCAGCCAGCGAACGCAGGTTTGGAATTAGGCAGCTGATTGATATGCTGCATTGAACTTTTTATAGCCGCCGGTGTGGTTGTATTAAATATAGAAAATATTAATCTGCAATTTTTTTGTCTTTTGGAAGCTGCATTCAAAATCCACTTGGCTCAAAAATCTGAGGGGGCACGTGCGACCCCTCACTTTGAATGGGCATGACGCCTCTGCCGGCTACACTAGTTGTGCTTTGTGTTTCTGACTCAACAAAAGCATTTGTAAAGAGTCACACAGCGCGAGCAGCCGTGCAGCAGCCGTGTTTTCTTGCCAATTTTTTTTCCTGGTTCTCAGGAATACTTATGATGTGTAATCTAGCCTACATTAACTACAATTTGTAAGTAGTCTAATCTACCCAGTGTAGCCTACATTGTACGCTACAATGTGGAATGCGCACAAAATGTGGAAAAATATTCCAAGGAAATTGTCTTGGATCATTTACAGGAAAAAATATATATTTTGAGTGAATATGATGCACATACACTCTTAAAAATAAAGGTGCTTCACGATGCCATAGAAGAACCTTTTGTCTAAATGGTTCCATAAAGAACCTTTAACATCTGAAGAACCTTTCTGTTTTACAAAAGGTTTCTTTGTGGTGAAAGAAGGTTCTTCAGGTTATAAAAAGGTAAGAAAGAGATGTTCTTTGGCTGAATGGTTCTTTGTGGAACTAAAATGGTTCTTCTATGGCATCGCTTGAAGAACCTTTTGAAGCACCTTTATTTTTAAGAGTGTAGGCCTACTGATGTCAAGTGTAACTTGCGTGTAAATAGACAGATTGCTTGAGGCAAAATGACTCACCATGACTGTGCTACTCATCAAACAATGCTGGATTACTCTCATGCTCTTAAATGTTATGATAACATTTGTTTAATTTAATTTAATTTTTAGTTTTAGTTTTAGTTTAATTTAATTCCTTCAAAGTTCACCTAAGCATAAAGATTCTGTGATTAATCATCTTCAAGTTTATCACAACACCGGAGCTGTTTCGACACACTCGAATTCCAGCATGTGCTTCTTTCCAAATTTCTGTCTCCCACTTCATTGCCTGTCTATAAAAATATTCAGTAAAGGCAAAAAATGTCCCCAAAAAAAAGAGAGAGAGTTCTTGAAATGCGTGCACGTGCATGAGTTGCGTGCGGCAGACAGGAAAGTGAATAAAGGAAAAAAGAAGCATCTGTTCAAGCTCCCGTGTAGAACTGAGTTTTTTTAGCATTCCGTCAGTTTAAACACAACATTGGCGACGAGGATGGCTGAGTTTAGCTTACCGCCTCCATCACCTTTTCTTCCCGTGCCTGGCGAACCGCCAGTTTCATAGGCGAGTTGGTTTGATGGTTTCACAGTATATCTCAAGGCCATGGATTACACTGACATTTCCGACCGGAGAAAGATCACCCTGCTTCGCCACTGTCTTGGGGCGGAGAGACAGAGAATATATCGTGCCTTCGGAAATGCAGAAACGTATGAGGAAGCGGTTGCTCTCCTCGCTAACCACTTCACAGGCCAACAACGAGTACTGCTCCGCCGATACAAGCTACGTAAACGGCTGCAGCGTCCGGGTGAGTCCGTGCAAAACTATGTAACTAATCTGTGAGACATGGCACGCTCATGCAGTTATGGGACTCTTCAAGATCAGATCGTCCGTGATCAGTTTATTGAAGGGATATTGTGTGACAAAACTCGGGAGAAACTGTTGCTGGAACCCGACGAATTAACACTAGATAAAGCTGTGGAAATTGCGCTGCAGGTGGAGGCAGCCACTGAATGCTCCATGCTTCTCGCTGATGCGCGCCCCCTGGTGGAGGCACCCACGCAAATGCGATCTGTCTCACACACCACAGTCCATTTCCTTCAGATAAAATAAACACTGAAGAAGCATGTTTTCCAGTGCAGCTTACACAGATGCAAGGAAGTCGTAGAAGTTTAGTTTTCTGCAGCAACTGTGGATCTAGCTCACTCAACTCCAGGGCCCAAAATTGTCCTGCACGGGGACAGACATGCAGGAATTGCCTTAAAAAAAATCACTTCGCTAAAGTATGCCGATCAGCACCTGCTAGACAAGCATCACAGAAGCAACAACCGTTTGCCTCTAATGACTGTACTGAAATCAGACATGTATCAGCGGGCCAAACAGCTTTTAGGACATGTACTGTGCTTCTCGGCGAGGTAAGCCTTCCGCTGTTGATGGATACGGGTGCAGCAGCATCTCTGCTCAATGCTAGTACATACCACAAGTTCTTTTCCCATCTGCCACTGCAGCAGCCCTGCGCAACCCTCTGTGGTTACGACAGCTCTAAGATCACTATGCTGGGTGTTCTTCATGTTCCAGTCCGCTATGGTTCCAAACACCTGCCATCATTTCCCTTCTATATAACTGAGCGGGGTGCCAACCTCCTGGGACTGGATCTTTTTACATGTTTAGGATTCACGCTGCGAGATGACAAGGGCTCAGACATCCACCATGTCACCACTACCTGGCAACAGAGATGGCCGGCGCTGTTTGATGGACTCGGCTGGCTCACAGCTTTCACCCACAGACCTCTGGTGGATCCAGAGGTGTCACCAGTCATTAATATACGAGTCTGTGTGGACTTGCGCTCTGTCAATAAGGCCGTTATTCCCGACAAGTACCCTTGTACCACGGCTGAGGAGCTGACCACCCACTTCTATGGGTAGATGGTATTTACTAAGCTGGACCTGCGCCAAGGTTACTTGCAGGTGCCACTCCATCCTTCCAGCAGAAACCTCACAGCGTTTGTCACACACACTGGGGTATATCAGTATATACGCATGCCTTTTGGCTTGAGCTCCGCCCCCAGCTGCTTTCAAAAGGTGATGACCACCATCTTGGCTGGTATTCCCGGAGTTGCCATTTTCTTGTATGACATAGTAGTGCATGCAGCAGATATCCAGACACATAATAACCATCTCAATAGGGTGGCTAGTGCCCTCATTGAGCATAATCTTAAACTGAATGCAGAGAAATGCACGTTCGCCACCTCAACGATTGATTTTGTCGGGTTTCGTCTCACACCCAGAGGCATCGCCCCTCTCCAGTCCAATATGCGGCGATCCCCAGCAATCCCAGAATACCCTCCGTCTACTTCCCAGGTAGCCTCGTGTTTGGGCATGACGAGCCTACTACCTTCGTTTGTCGCCTCAGTACCCTAACAAAACAAAAAAAAAAAAAAAGCCAAAACAAAAAAAATAAAAAACAAAGAAAAAACAACAAAGAACGACAGGGATAGGGGGGGGGGGTCGAGAAAAACAAAAAAGTAAAAGATAAATCGAAGGACCGAAAAAAGACGTACCACGCACCCCTGTCCGTACATTACTACAGAAAAGATTATCCGATGAACTGGACTGCAGAATGCTCTGAGGCTGTCCAAATGCTAAAATCCCAGCTTACCACACCACTCATTCTAGCTCACTTTGACCCGGACAGTCCGACAATCGTCACCTGTGATGCTTCCACACAAGCACTGGGTGCGGTTCTCTCACAGAAGCAGGACGGTGTTGAAAGGCCTGTTGTATTTGCTTCCAGGACCCTGACCCCCATGGAACAGCGCTACTCTTTCGGTGAACGCAAAGCCCTTGCCTGTGTCTGGGCCACTGAGAGATGGCACCTCTATCTTTACGGGTGGCATTTCACCCTCCGCACAGACCATCAGGTGTTGACCACGCTTCTGTCAGCTTCTGGCTCGGGTCATAAACCCCTGCGCATACACAGATGGGGTGAGCACCTGAGACAGTACAATTACCAGCTGAAATTCACACCAGGGAGGGACAATGTGGTCGCTGATTTCTTATCTCGGTCCATTACCGCACCTGCACCAGCACCCTCACCAAGCAGAGGCTGGAGCCGGAGTTCATCCAGATGCTCCATGCACCTTTACAATCTGCTGTCTCCTTGGAAGAGCTGCAGAAGGAATTTGAGCATGACTCCATGTTAACAACACTCCGCACCTACATACGCTCAGGGTGGCCAGCGCAAGTGCCTGATGAGCTAGTGCCATTTGGGGTGATGTATGTGTTTCCAGGGGTCTCTGTACAGTAGTGCCAAGCAGCTTGCGTGCACGTGTCCTATCAATGGCGCATGAGGGTCATTTGGGCATCGTAAAATTTAAACAAAGATGCTGGGACCTGGTCTGGTGGCCAGGCATAGACCGTGATATTGAGGGGCTGGTCAAGGACTGTGAACCATGTCTCCTTAGTGGAAAGACTGGACAACCAGCCGGAACCCCTTTGCAGCCAGTCCCATGGCCTTCACGTCCATGGGAGCACCTACAGTTAGACATCTGTGGGGAAATTCATGGCCATGGAGTTCCTCCTCATCAGCGCTTTCTAGTTGTCATCTACGATCTCCATTCTAAATGGCCTGAGGAAGTACCGGCAGGGACAGTTACATTACAGACTATCACACAGATACTGGACAGTCCGTTTGCTCGTTGGGGCATGCCCCGTGCCATAACTACTGACAACGGGCTTAATCAAACCTTGTTGCAATACAGGGCTAGCCAGCACAGCACCACTCAGGCTTCACCTGCTCTGCTCATGCTCGGCCGGGAGATAGAATTGCCCCTAGACAGGCTCAGAGCACATGACTTGTCAGCAACAATACTAACTGCCCCCCAAGCAGCAGTCAAAGTGGCCGTAACTACAAACCAGGGGCGAATGAAGGATAACTTCGATAAGAGACACAAGGTCAGGCATACTAACATCAAGGTACTGGACTGGGTTAGAGTCCGCAGACCTCACCGTAGCAGTAAAATGGCATCGTTTTGGTCTGAACCTCACCAAGTGGTCCGTCAGCTAGAATCCGCCACATTTCTGTTAAGTGACGGCTCACGCTGGCATGCTAGTAGATTGCAGAAAGTGCCCATCCCTCTTACACCAACAAGTGGTCCGTGGGCAACAGAGCCTAACGCAGGAGCTGCACAAGGAGTCAGTTCCCCAGTCCCACGACCAGAACCAGTACAGCCATGGTCACACCAGGCACCTCAAGGTTTCCAGCTCGTGGATCCCTCACAAAAAAAAAAAAAAAAAAAAAACCCCCCCCCCCCCCCCCCCCCCCCCTCCGCCCCCGCCCCTTCCCCCCCCCCCACAACAGCCAGGACCTGACCTGCCACCACTTCTGTCAGCAGATGGCCCTCACCCTCCTTAGCCATTGCTTGATGTTACCCAAAATGGCCAGGAAATGCCCCAGCAGGCTACTTTGGGAGGCAGACCAGTTCGGGCAAGGGCTCGTCCTACCTACCTGGAAGATTATATCACAGACTTTCATGCAAAGGAGTTATATGTTTTTCTCTCTTATGGTTTGAGGGCCACATTGAAACTTGTTTCATTAAGTTCATCCATTTCTAGGGGGGGGGTTGTGTTCAGCATGTGACAAAGAGTTCTTGAAATGTGTGTGCGTGCATGAGTTGCACGCGGCAGACAGAAAAGTGAATAAAGGAAAAAAGAAGCATCCGTTCAAGCTCCCGTGTAGAACTGAGTTTTTTAGCATTCCGTCAATTTAAACACAACAGGGAGCGTTTCTAGCCATTCACTGGTACTGAGGCACCAATATACTGCTGACAAATGATAGACACTGGTAGGTTGTTTCCTAAAATGGTTTGCACGTAAATATCCACCTTATTAGTGCTCTATTTTTCTTCTGTCTTATAAAATATCCTGTTAATATTTCGGCAAACTATCCAAATGATGAATCAAACTGAATCGCGAACAAAGAGGCCGCATTTAGGCACTGCGTGATTCAAGTGCAGGGTCCTGGGGGGGGGGGGGGGCAGTGCCCCCGTGTCAACAAGCTTGGCCCCCCTTCTGGCCCCCCTAAATTTGGAATCGTATCACACAACAAATTGTATGCAATGCACAGTTTGTCCTGTGGGTGGCAGTAATCAGAATAATTAATTGTGCCAACTTTTATGTCAAGAGGAAATCAAATTAAGACCGCATGCTTCAGCGAGGAGGACCTTCACATATTGTCAGAGCTACATAACAACAACAAAAAGATACAGGTAATGAAAATATTTTATTTGTCATGTTCACGAAGTGAAAAACACTATTAAATTATCTAATATTAGACGTTAAAAAAAAAAATATCAAGCAATCATGACTTTGCAAACTTAGCAAAGAGTCAGCAGCTACCATAGAACAGATGTAACACGTTAAAGAAATGTAGATTTCAATATTTAACGTTAATTTGTATTGTCCGGTTTTGCCCTACATTGATTTCTTGCCTTTTTAGTAACTTGATGATATGAAGCAGACGCGACTGTGCAAAGACAAAATCTGGTAAGTCTTTTATAAGTCCAGAATTTAGATTTAGAGGAATAATCTGACCAAAATTTTAAATTAAATATCTCTAATGTCGTGCCAGCTTATGATTTTTCTGTTCTGTCATGCTCAAAAAAGGACAAAATATCATAAAATAATGGTAAAAGTAATCAATATTACTTATTCTTTACTGTGTGTTGATTATTTGTGTGGGGTTTGTTGCCCCCCTTTTGAGCCTGACAGTCCATCACAGTCAGAATCACTATTTCCTTTTATTTTGCATGCTTCCTTTCATTATATCTTTAGAAAGTCAGATGGGTGTGTAACAGCTTGTAAATAATGGTTGGATATTTGAGTGAGCTTCTGTTTTCATGTACACTTTCATTTACATTTTCATCCTTTTCGCTTTTGTAGTTAAAATGAAGAGAAAAAATCCAAAGGACATAATGTCCTTCTTAAGAAAAATAAAGATCATGATCAGTCAAGACTGGAGAGAGAAGATGCTTGTGAAAAAGAGACAGAAATACATGAAAGTTTAGAGAAAGAAGAAAGTCCAGAAGAACAGAGAGCCCATCAGCAAGGTGATTTAGTTGTGGAGAGAGTCAGCAGGCCTGGAGACAGAGAGCAGGCAGACAGCAACCTGGAGAGTGAGAGCACTGAACATCTAGAGCAAGAAGAGAAAAGAGGTGTGAGCTGGAGTGGTTGGTCAAGAGAAAATCCCTTTTGCATCTACAAGCGACGTTGCAAATCGTGAACCGGCAGGTGTGATGTATGGACCTTACAGATTGACCGCAGCACCGAAAGTTAGGATAGGCCGGAGTGGGTTCTAATAGACATGTTAGGCTGATTGAGATAGAAGTCCTACCGGAAGGCTTTATGCGTCTTGTTTTTTTTCCATAAACCGTTTTTGGTTAATATTTGAAGCTTGTGAGCCAATACAGTGGTGTGAAAAAGTGTTGGCCCCCTTCCTGATTTCTTATTTTTTTGCATGTTTGTCACACTTTAATGTTTCAGATCATCAAACAAATTTAAATATTAGTCAAAGATAATACAAGTGAACACAATATGCAGTTTTTAAATTAAGGTTTTTAAAACAAAATCCAAAACTACATGGCCTGTGTGAAAAAGTGTTTGCCCCCTAAAACCTAATAACTGGTTGGGCCACCCGTAGCAGCAACAACTGCAATCAAGCATATGCGATAACTTGCAAAGCGCTGTGGAGGAATTTTGGTCCCCTCATCTAGAATTGTTGTAATTCAGCCACATTAGAGGGTTTTCGAGCATGAACCGCCTTTTTAAGGTCATGCCACAGCATCTCAATAGGGTTCAGTTCAGGACTTTGACTAGGCCACTCCAACGTCTTCATTTTGTTTTTCTTCAGCCAATCAGAGGTGGAACCAAGTTCGAGCTTCGCATTGGGTCACGAAACAGATGCTCCTTCAGGAATTTTTGGTAAACAGCTGAATTCATGGTTCCATTTATCACAGCAAGTCTTTCAGGTCCTGAAGCAGTAAAACAGCCCCAGACCATCACACTGCCACAACCATATTTTACTGTTGGTATGATGTTCTTTTTCTGAAATGCAGTGTTACTTTTACGCCAGACGTAATGGGACACACACCTTCCAAAAAGTTCAACTTTTGTCTCATCAGTCCACAGAGTATTTTCCCAAAAGTTTTGGTGATCATCAAGATGTTTTCTGGCAAAACTGAGATGAGCCTTTATGTTCTTTTTGCTCAGCAGCAGTTTTCGTCTTGGAACTCTGCCATGCAGACCATTTTTGCCCAGTCTCTTTCTTATGGTGGAGTCATGAACACTAACCTTAACTGAGGCAAGTGAGGCCTGAAGTTCTTTGGATGTTGTCGTGGGGTCTTTTGTGACCTCTTGGATGAGTCGTTGCTGTGATCTTGGGGTAATTTTGGTCAGCCAGCCACTCCTGGGAAGGTTCTCCACTGTGCCATGTTTTTGCCATTTGTGAATAATGGCTCTCACTGTGGTTCGCTGGAGTCCCAAAGCTTTAGAAATGGCTTTATAACCTTTTCCAGACTGATAGATCTCAATTACTTTCTTTCTCATTTGTTTCTGAATTTCTTTGGATCTCGGCATGATGTCTAGCTTTTGAGGATCTTTTGGTCTACTTTACTTTGTCAGACAGGTCCTATTTAAGAGATTTCTTGATTGCGAACAGGTGTGGCAGTAATCATGCCTGGGTGTGACTAGAGAAATTGAACTCAGGTGTGATAAACCACAATTTTAACAGGGGGGCAAACACTTCTTCACACAGGGCCATGTAGTTTTGGATTTTGTTTTCCATTAATAATAAAAACTTTCATTTAAAAACTGCATGTTGTGTTTACTTGTGTTATCTTTGACTAATATTTAAATTTGTTTGATGATCTGAAACATTAAAGTGTGACAAACATGCAAAAAAATAAGAAATCAGGAAGGGGGCCAACACTTTTTTACACCACTGTAGCTATGGAATGCTAAATAATTATTAACTATATAACTATAACTATGTCTCTTTCCTCTTACACAGATATCTCAAAGATTATCCAACTGTGCAGCCACTCTTAACTACATATCCAAAGACACTAATGGGGGACAGGAAGAGGAGCTTCAAAGCAGAATGGTACAATATTCATCCCTGGCTTGAGTACTCGAGAATATTAGACAGCATATTGTTATGCCTCTCGACATTATTAGACACAGCATATTGTTATGCCTGTCGACATTTTAGCCCTCCCAATAGCCCAGAGTCAGCTTTTGAGAGTGGTTTCAAAAACTGGAAGAAGGCAACCTACAAGGAAGGAGGATTTAGAATTCATGCAAGATCAGAGCGCCACAAGCAAGCCATGGTTGCATGGAAAGACTATGAGACAGCAGTGAAAAACAACAGAACTTTGCTAAACGTCTTAAACAAAGAACACGACAAGCAGATTAAAGACAACAGGGAATATATGAAAACAATCGCTGAAGTACTACTACTAACAGCCACACAGAACATTGCACAAAGGGGACACGATGAGTCGGCAGAATCAGACAACAGGGGTAACTTCATAGCAATCTTGGAAACAATTGCCAAACAAGACAAAACTTTGAAAAAAAGGTTGCATTCTATCCATAATGCCAAATACACCAGCAAAGCAATTCAGAATTAAGTTCTTAGTTGTTTGGCTGATATGGTTAGAACAAAAATAATAGAAGTCTTCAGTATTATGGCTGATGAAACACAAGACATTAAAAAAAAGAAGCAGATATCCTTGGTACTCAGGTACTATTATAGTGGAGCCATCCATGAGAGTTTTCTCCATTTTGAATCGGCTGATCAGATAAACGCAGCTGGGCTTACTGAAAAGATTATCCACATGTTAGAAAGCCATGGTCTAGAATACAGAGACAATTTAGTAGGCCAATCCTATGATGGCACGCGCTGTTATGAGCGGCAAGCATGCAGGTGTACAGGCACGAATTAAAGATGTGGCAAAGCATGCCTTTTACATTCACTGTAGCACATACTGCCTAAATTTGGTACTAGTCGACACAGTCAAAGCAATCCCTGAGGCAGATTTTTCTCACTGTAGAAAAGGCTTTATGCGTTCATGTCGGGGTCACATGTGCACAAAAAATGGCTTGCTGTACAAAGAGAAATGTTTGAAGGTGCTCCTAGAGAACCTCAGAGACTAAGTGATACTCGGTGAGTATGTCGTTATATTTCACTGCGTCATACTTTGGATAGATTGCCTGCCATTAAGAGAGTTCTGCAGGAGGTAGTTAAGGACACAATGGTGACAGGTCAGTTCTGAACGCACAGGCTCTTGCCGATTTAGACTTGAAATCATTGACATCTTGTTACGCTATGTAAAATATTTGGAGAAGCAAGACTCCTTTCAGATATGTTGCAGTCATCATCACTTGATCTTTCAAAGGCTGTTGATTTAGTTCAAGCCTTGACTCAGACCTTGCTTGAGTACAGAAACGAGTCATTTTTTGATGGCCTTTGGAATGAAATTATAGATATCGCTGGAAAGTGTAATATTTCAGAACAACTAAATGAAAAAAGGCAGACACAGCTAAGTTTTCAATTTAGTGGACATTGTGTTCTCTATATAACTGGTGGGAGAAAGGTAGATGCAAGTAAAGGTGGTTTCTGTTCTTCCTTTTTTTATCCAGTGATAGACCAAATGCTTTCTGAGCTCAGCAGACGGTTCTCTAACCAGAAGTGTAATATTATGAATGGCATTCAAGCCCTAAATCCCAAATGTGATGCCTTTCTCAAAGAAGATGTCCTCTATTCTTTGGGTAGAGTGTATAGCTCAAATATTGATGATTTGGGGCATGAAATACATCAGTTCAGAAGGATTCTAGACAGAAAAATAAAACAATGTATGCAGAGGCCCCCAAGTACAGTGGAGCTGGCATAATTTATGGAACCTTATAGTGAGGTCTTTTTTTAGCTCTTTAAACTTTGCAAAATCAGTGTTGCAATTCCAATCAGTACATCATCTTGTGAAAGGAGCTTCTCCACTCTAAAACTAGTCAAGACACATCTGAGATCTACTATGGCAGATGAGCAAATTAGCAACTTGGGTGTTTTAATTATCGAATCCAAGCGGGCAAATTAATTTAATCTTGATGAATTTGTTGATTTGTTTGCAAGGAACCACAAAAACCGATGAATACAGCTTCTATGAATACATGATGTTACAGATGATCATAAACACATTTTCAGATGACTGATGTTGATTTGTGGATATGTTTGATTTGTGTTATATGTACAGTACTGTGCAAAAAAGTAAGTTATTTCTATCTTTTGCTGTAGTGTAGTGTGTCAGTAGGAAATATCCGTTTCACATTTCTAAATCATTTATGTTGCTATTAATTGTCCAGGTTTAGTCTGTGTCAGTTTTTTGTCAGTTTTTTCAGTCATTTCCAGACAGAAGGATGACTGATCAATCATATCTCTGGGTGGAGCACTGGCTGTTGTCAGAACAAATATCTCACTGCTATTACATAATGGCAAAATGAATGTTTGAACATGGTAAACTGATAGTTCCCTACTGACACACCTACAGCAAAATGATAGAATACTGGCTTTAAACCTTTTTTTTTGTAGGTAACATATCAGTGGCTAAGACGTTTGCAAGTCCTGTGTATATGTGTCCATAATTTTTCAGATGCAGAAAGTGCCTACATGCAAATTTGTAATGTTACTATGTGGGTCTATAGATCTCAAAATTGGTTTATCCGATTGATTCCTTCTAATCACCTACAATAGCCACATATTTTACTACATAAATTAAACATGATGAAACATTAATTTGAGTTGAAATTGTTATTTTTCATAACGATCCCCAATTCCCCACCCACCCCCCCCCCTTGAGTTAAATTGTATTTTTCATAACAATCCCCCCCCCCCCCTCCCTCTAGAACCGCCACTGTTCAGTGACCCAATTCCGGATATTTTTTTACATACTCCCATTGTGGCACAGATCGGGGATATCTGCCCCGCCGTGTAAGCAGGAAGAAGAAATCACATGGCTTCCGATATAGCCCAAAACCCATCATATCGGTTTTCAGGCCTCAATTCATATGTGGAAATAATTCTGATATGAATCGGATATGTGCATTTGCGTCTGCCATGTAAGCGGATAGACCGGATATTCCCCTGTCTGTGATGGATGTCAAATGTTTTTGAAACATCTCGCAGTATGGATATATCTATTACAAATGAAACATCTTAGTTGACTAGCAGAGTATTCATTTCGTTCGTTTGTGTTAAATAAGAGGTGATCTGGCGCTGAAATGTGTTGCTTTTAAAATCATGCTGAGTGCTCGTTGCCGCTGTTATCAGTGACTCATGCACAGACGAGTGCTTCAATCTATTGCTAACTGTTGTGGAGACTCTATTCGTTCGGGTGTAATCTCATCTGCTTTTCTATACAAAGTATGCTTTATTAATAGTGTGTGCAGAGTTTGGTATTTTAATATCACTGTCTAATGCATTGAGCCACGTCAAGTTAGCCCGCCTTTGCTCCTGTAGTGTAAATGCCGATCATCGGATACAACAGAGGTGTAATAAGCAGGTCTTTCAAAAATCGATATAAGTCTAATTCAAAAAAATCTGTTTGGGCATCCAGATCTGTGTAAAGCAGCCATAGTGACTCATTCGCGAACGTGACCTCACTAGACTCTTATTCAAACAGCTTCATGGAAAAACATACATAATTGCTGAAATATTTATCAGAGAAAATGGTTCTCAGTTGTAACATAATGTTCATTATACCGATGGCTACAGAAGATGTTCATAGTAAGTAGGCAAAACACTGCATTGCTTTTTTTTTTTTTTTTTTAAATTGGGGGGGGGGGGGGGGACTTGTACACTGTTCCTTCTATGAAAAAGATCCGATTGGACATTCTTCAGAAGTCCTCTTTTGATCCACAGTCACAAGGTCATGTCATTTTTAAACAGAATGTTTGTTTAGAGATGAACTAGACAAACCAGAAGTGCTCAGGTTGAGAAGAGAAATACAGGTGCATCTCAATAAATAAGAATGTCATGGAAAAGTTCATTTATCAGTAATTCAACTCATTTTGTGAAACTTGTGTATTAAATAAATTCAGTGCAGACAGACTGAAGTAGTTTAAGTGTTTGGTTATTTTAATTGTGGTGATTTTGGCTTACATTTAACAAAAACCCACCGATTCACTATCGCAACAAATTAGAATATGGTGACATGCCAATCAGCTAATCAACTCAAAACACCTGCCAAGGTTTCCTGAGCCTTCAAAATGGTATCTCAGTTTGGTTCACTATTGCTACACAATCATGGGTAAGACTGCTGACTGACAGTTGTCCAGAAGACAA
Organism: Sinocyclocheilus anophthalmus; assembly: GCA_018155175.1. NCBI lineage: Eukaryota > Metazoa > Chordata > Actinopteri > Cypriniformes > Cyprinidae > Sinocyclocheilus > Sinocyclocheilus anophthalmus. Next base: position 198,643 of record JADLZN010000211.1, read on the forward strand.
TCATTTGACACCCTTCACAAGGAGGGTAAGTTACAAACATTCATTGCCAAAGAAGCTGCTGTTCACAGAGTGCTGTATCCAAGCATGTTAACAGATAGTTGAGTGGAAGGAAAAAGTGTGGAGAAAAAGATGCTCAACCAACCGAGAGAACCGCAGCTTTTTGAGGATTGTCAAGCAAAATCGATTTTAGAATTTGAGTGAACTTCACAAGGAAATGGACTGAGGCTGGGGTCAAGGCATCAAGATCCACCACACACAGACGTGTCAAGGAATTTTGGTTACAGTTGTCGTATTCCTCTTGTTAATCCACTCCTGAACCACAGACAACGTCAAGGGCGTCTTACCTGGGCTAAGGAGAAGACGAACTGGACTGTTTCCCAGTGGTCCAATGTCCTCTTTTCAAGTTTTGTATTTCATTTGGAAACCCAGGTCCTAGAGTCTGGAGGAAGGGTGAAGAAACTCATAGCCCACGTTGTTCTTAGAAGTCCAGGGTTAAATTTCCACAGTTCTGTGATGATTTGGGGGTGCAACGTCATCCTCTTGGTGTCTTGGTCCATTTGTTTTTTGAAAACCAACGTCATTGCACCCGTTTACCAAGAAATTTTGGGGCACTTCGTGCTTCCTTCTGCTGACCGGCTTTTTTGAAGATGCTGATTTCATTTTTCCAGCAGGACTTGGCACCTCCCACACTAGGGCCACAAGCACCAAAAGAATTGGTAAATTACCGTGGGTGTTGGTGTGCTGACTCGGCCTGCAACACTCACCAGACCTGAATCTGATGGGGTATTGTCAGAGGAAAATGAGAAACAAGAAGACCCAAAAAATGCAGATGAGCTTAAGGTCCTGTCAAGAAACCTGGCTTCCATACCACCTCAGCAGTGCCACAAACTGATTACCTCCATGCCACGCTGAATTGAGGCTGTAATTAAAGCAAAAGGAGCACCTACTAAGTATTGAGTACATGTACATTAAATGGACATACTTTCCAGAAGGCCAACGATTAACTTTAAAAAAATTTTTATTGGTCTTATGAAGTATTCTCATTTGTTGAGGAATTGGTGGGTTTTTGTTAAATGTGAGCCAAAATCATCACACAGACTTAAAAGAACCAAAGACGTAAACGACTTCAGTCTGCTGTGCATTGAATTTATTTAATGCACGAGTTTAACAATTTGAGTTGAATTATTGAAATAAATGAACTTTTCCATGACATTTTTTTTCTAATTTATTGAGATGCACCTGTAGAAGCATTTAATGTATGTAAAAGTCCCCAAATTAATTTAACTGTAATTTCCTTTAATGATTGTGGCAAATGTTAAATGCCAGCAACAGTACGTGTCTTGCCACCAGCACAGCTACACCTATTTCCCATGCTAAATAAGTTGCAATTAAACTTTTTTTTTAAGGTACTTTAAACCAGTTTACGCTGGCTCAGGCCAGACAATATCATGTCAAACTTTACACAAAATACTTTTTAAATGAGCATGTAACAAAACATTGTATTTATGTATGTATTTTCTTCTTTCAAAGGCATCGCACTGCTCTCTTTACCTGCTTGTCTCTTGCAGGAACCCCAGAACATTCCCTGTAGGTTATTTTTAATTTTATTTTTATAAACTAAAGGGAATGTTATTTTTAGATTTATTTTCATAACCTAGAGAGAACATTCCCAGAACGTTCCCTGCAGGTTATCTTTAGTTGTCATAACCATGTAAACTAATTAAAACTTTGCAGATGTTTCTGATTATTCTAATGCTGAAATGTGTATTTCATTATTTTATTTGTTTATTTTTAATCATAAACAAACTATTTTTGCAGAATTTCATGTCTGAAATAAGCTTTTAATAAAGTGTAGACATCAAACTAGTCAAATCGCATTATAATGATAATATAATTCCAACTTTATAGCTGAAATTAAGCCAAGGTTAAGTGTAGTCTGAAAAGCATATCATAAGCACTGGGCTTGTTTGCTTCTGATCTGCACACGCTTTTCTCCTGTCTTCCACATAAAGTCGTGCACACTCATGATTTAAAAATTAACGGTTATTTAGTTTTTACTAAGTGACTAGCATTTGTTTATTGATGTCTTTATTGAATAAATACTTATAATTAATATATAGGAGAGTAAATCCTATTGTGATTTCAGAGAGATTTGACATGTCTAATTGAAGAAAACGGAGAGGTTGTTTTTTTTTTACTGACCAAAAGAGAGAAGAACATCATCGTTAATTCAGTGGTAAGAAATGTGTAATGTTATCCTACTTAAAGTCAAATAAATGTTATTCATGTTTAATGTCTGGAAAAATAAAATTCACATTTTTTAAAACCCAATATTTTGTTGAAGTCATTGTTATTTGGTGCTCAAGAGGCATAAAATCTTGGTTATCAGCAGTGTTGGGGAAAGTTACTTTTAAAAGTAATGCATTACAATAGTGCGTTACTCCCTAAAAAGTAACTAATTACGTTACTTAGTTACTTTTTTATGGAAAGTAATGCGTTACGTTACTTTTGCGCTACTTTTTAAATCTGGACAGGGCTTGCTTGTTTTTAAAATAAAAAGTTATATTTTTGGCAAATATAAAAGCCTTTTCACACCAAAAGTGAAATGAATAAGCCTCAGGCTGAAGGGAAAGTAAATTTACGTCCGTACAGTAGAATGCAGAAGAAGACATTTCAACACACTTCAGCAATAAACAAAGACACAAATGTGTGTCTAGAGTAATTTGTGCTTATTAGTACGGTTGAACTGGATCATCAAAGGTCAAATTGGTTAATAGAATGGGATTAAATACATAAAGACTATTTGTTTTGTTTAACATTTAATTTTTGCAGGTTTGCTTCATATTCTGAGTTGCATTATTTTTATTCATTTTGAGGAATACTGAATCTGTGTGTTTTTGTGTGAGTGAGATGAGTTAATGCATATTCATATTTATTTTAGAACTAAAATAACATCTTGCTCCCAATTTCTCTCAACATGGGTACAGGAGAGCCGTCAATCAATAAATTGGAAAAAAAAGTAAATTGCGTTACTTATTTGAAAAAGTAACACTCAGATATACTTTGTAAATTAAAAAGTAATGCGTTACTTTACTAGTTACTTAAAAAAAGTTATCTGATTATGTAACTTGCGTTACTTTTTAATGCGTTACCCCCAACACTGGTTATTAGTATGTTTGCAAGGTACGTTGAATTACAGAACGGATAATTGCTGAAACTCATTTAATGCTCCTTGTGGATAGTTCAATGTGCTCTGATTACTTTAATGGTTAAACAATAGTTTAAAACAAGACATGGTTTAGTACTGATTATTGAGGTAACGTTACATATCCGTCCGTCTTCCATGCCGCTTACTCTACCGGACGCGGGAGTGCTGGATGATTACTGACGTACAGTAGCGGTATCAGAGTCAAGAGGTTAGGTCAGGAGAACGTTCTGGGAGCCTTCAGAGAACTTTCTGGGAACGTTCTCGGAACGTAAATAGAACGTTCCCCTTTAGGTTAGGTTAGGGGAACGTTCCCGGGACTTGTACACTTTTTCCGTTCTATGAAAAAGATCCGATTGGACATTCTTCAAAACATGTCCTCTTTTGATCCACAGTCACAAGGTCATGTGGTTTTTGAACAGAATGTTTGTTTAGTGATGAACTAGACAAACCAGAAGTGCTCAGGTTGATGTAATTTATGTAAAAGTCCCCAAAGCAATTCAACTATAAATTCCTTTAATGATTGTGGCAAATGTTAAATGCCAGCAACAGTACGTGTCTTGCCACCCGCACAGCTACGCCTATTTCACATGCCAAATAAGTTGCAATGAAACTTTTTTTAAAGTGCTTTAAACCAGTTTATACAGGTTACCACCCCAGTACGCGTGTTGCGCATGTCAACCTTTACCACAAAAGACTTTTAATTAACATGTAACAAACATTGTATTTAATTGTATTTATTTTCTTCTTTCAAAGGCAGCGTCGGCACTGCGCTCATCTTTCACTCTTCTTATCTCTTCAGCTCCAGTACAGCCATAGCCGGGAACGATATATGTTGAGCAGGGGGCTGAAAATAAAGCGGGGGTTTGGTCACGGGATAGAATCAGCAAAAGGATTTATTGCAATTTTAGTGTCACAGCTTCCAGTTACCACCCAAAGACAACCACAACACACAGAAATAAAATAAAGACTGAGAATAAAAAATAACACACATGTAACTATAAAGAGCCAACAATGGAAAAATATCAAGAATGAATAAATTGAATAAAACATAGTAACGAGACCCATGCGAGACACTATGACCTCCAAAAGTGCACTCTTTTGATACTATAAAAGTATTCTTCTTCATTTATATAAGCGGGTTATCTTTGCAGTGTTGCTGTGCTTTTCATAAAAGAAACAATAAAACAATGAACGGCATAACTAGCCTTATGAGTAACTTGCACTGCTTCGATTACGACACAAACATATGATTAATTTTTTTTGGCATAAATGTATTCTGTAGATCAAACAAGACTAGTCTTTTGTAAAAACTACTTAAGTGTTTCATGCTCTGTTGAACGAATGTTAGACACAAAGTAATAATCTACATTTACTATGCTATTATATATTATTAGTCCTTATTGTTTGGTCTGTGTTTGATCTACAGAACCTTATATAGAGTTTTTTGGGTAATGGAAGGACGGGGCGAAAGTATTGTTAGTTTGGATTGATTCAAAACTTAATTTAATTTCCGCAGATTCTCCACATTATTCCAAGGCGGGATCTACTTTGTTTTTCCAAATTTGTTAGTGTATTTTAGTTACATGTACTCAAATTTTCTAATTAGCAACTGAGTATTTCTACTGAAAGTTATTTATTTACTATTTAACCACTGGTACTTGTCAACGGAATATTAGTAGAATGTACTCATCAAATATGGAAATCTAGTTATTACATTACATAAAGCTGACATTTTGGCCATTTGATAGTAAAACCGACAGGGTCAATATAAAATAAATAAATATATACACACACGCAGGCACCCCACAGGATAAGACCATTGTGTACAGTAGAAAATTGCGCGTTCATTTGATGCTAGATGAAGCTTATTAAAAGGGTGGTTAATTGCTATTTCCTTTTTAAGATAGATATAAGATTTAGTGGGGTAATGTTGTTGCTGTTTGATACATAGAAAAAAAACCACATAAGAAATAACACAGCATGTTATAGTTATGAAGGTTTTTTGTGTTTTTTTTGAAAGTCCAATGCAACGGAGATATCTTTTTTTTAATTCTGGCAGTTTAATGCCTACAAAAACAGCTGGTAGGGACTACGATTACTTTCCCAGGTCCGTTACGTTCAAGAACCCACGAATTTTACATAAACCCCGCCTCCGTTAAACCACAGCAAAGCTGCGTTAGATAAGAGGAAGATGAAAACATGGACGGCTCATGTAGAAAATGCTGTTCATTTATGAATCTGCCAAGTTCGTGTCTATCGGTAACGATTCCTAATGGATGCACAGTGTTCAAATCAATGTTCTAAACAGCGTTCTGCATCCGTTGCCCGGCCTCGTTCTGCTCGTGTGCAGCACGCTCTGCACCATCTCTTCTCTGTCTCCTGTCCTCTCTCTCATCTCAGATCATCAGCTCAGTGAAATACTTATTTCACTACTATAGCTTGAGACCGTATACATGGACGCGCATACGGTTGCTGTACTGTATTATAGCTTTAATCAGGATAAAACCGTATACCAAAATTTAACATAAGCAGTAGCATTTACAAATTACAGCGTATCTAAAAGTATGAGACAAAAACAAACAAAAATCTTAGGCCTACCATTAAAATCCGTGCTTGCACAGGTTCTGCACGATACTCTTCAATAATATCCTCTGCTTCTCAAACGGGCTCAAACTGATAATCGATATTAACGACGCCGTTGTTTACAATACAACCGGATCACATGCCGCTATGATTGAGGGGCGGGATGTTCAGACACGCTCTAGAGGCGGTTTAGCGAATCACAACACACTGGACCAGCTAACAATTCAGAGCCCATCGCCTATTTCTGAGGGGGGGGGGGCTTCATAAAAGAAAGAAATGATCAGCGCGTTCAGAGGAGAAGGGACAGAACGGTGTGGAATAAAAGTAAATTATGTGAAAAAAATAATACGTTTTTAACAAACAAGCATTAACCTTAGACTGCACCCCATAAACACATGCAAGCCGAGAATAAAAACCGTGCAAAAAAACCACCCCTTTAAGTCAAAGTTGACAGGCTTTATTCTCTCAATTTCAAGAACATGCTCACAAAATTTTACCTTAATCCACTCAATACATCTCAATATATGCATGCTGTGGCAAAGGGTTGCCCATAATATTAAATGGACATCTGTCAGTCTCAACATACCAACCGGATGTTTAACTTCTATTTCAAAACATTTTAAATGACTGAACACTTTCTGTAAGGACTTTTTTCAATAAAAAAAATTACTTTGTACAGAATATTTTCTATACAATTGTGTTTTTTGTTCCTTAACAGTAACAGTAACGTGCTCTCGAGACTTTAAAACAACAAGCTCACAAACACGATCCACTTGTGAAAATGGAGCAGATCTTCTAAGAAACCCACATTGAAGTTTCTTTGGGTTTCTACTGATATAACGTCACATAGCAAAATTATTTTTCATGCACTTTTTAAGCGCTTTCCTTCCAAGCAACTTAAACATAGACAGACTCACAAACAGGTCCCTAGTGAAACATTAGTTGTGTACCTTGAAAGTGTCATTGTAAAAACCTATAAAGTGCACTGTAATCGTTAAAACCGAGGACCCACCAAATGTGTTGGCTTTAGTGGGGTTGTGACGGTGAGGACATTTTCCCAATGGTTAATCGACGTGTGACAACACCGGGGGGCCGGGCGTTCCCTCTATTTTCCTTGCATTCCTTCGCATTGAAATATCTTGTAAAAGCGGTGTGCGCATTTTACTTTCACTTTCAAATAGCAGCATTTCGGAGTAAAGCAATTGTTCGTTTGAATTGTCCCTCTTTTCCTCGCTTCAATAGCTTAAAGCCCCGTGCGCATTTTACATCCACTTTCGAATTGAGCGTCATTCTGCTTAGTTGCTTAAATGTCAACAACAAAAACAACGTCAAACTCACTTTTAGCCTGTGATAAAAAAAAAATCTAAACATAAACTAAAGAAGGTGTGTCTCAAGGATTAACAAAACACATAAAACACCATGCTATCGGGCACATAAAATAACTATGCCTAATATAAATAACAAATAACTTACAGACAGATTTAATAGTATACAAACTGGAAGAAGTAAACATGTCTAATATATAACCAATCATAAGGAAACTTAGAACTTATTAGCAAACATGTCAAATTAAATAAATAAATGACACAAAGTTTAAAGTAAAAATCAGCAAACAATGTGGGACTAATTAAATAAGAAACTAATGTTTAAAAAGACTTCCAAAATCACCTTAGATAAACACCAAAAGTCAACAGGCTTTTCAATATATGAAAATGTAGTAGTTCAACTCGAGAAAGTGCATTAGGAGAACCTGAGAAATTGAACTTTTAAACTTTAACAGAGGGACCTAACTCAAACCCTCTACCTTCAACAATGTCTGTATGGCTTTTAGGCCAGTAAGCTGACTTTGGAGGACATTTTTTTGTTAATGTCCTCCAGCTCCAGGAAGATCTTCTGGAAAACCTTGAACGTGTATTTCAGTTTCTTTGGATAGCTTAGTTCCAAAGCATAAATAAGGCCCATTAGGTAGGTGCAAGCATGGGCTACACTGGGAATACCAAAAAGGACCTCTGTTCCCTCGATGGCTATTCCTGCTTGCTTCTTGTGACCTCCTTCCCTGGCTTTGCTGACCACAAAGATGTTGAGCACAAATGAAGAGAGGTCCTCTTGGATGACTGCAGCATCATCGTCATCACAAATCTGTGAAACATACCAGAGAGAATTAAACCTCATTTTTGTTTGCTAATGTAAAGAATGCATATACACTCTTAAAAATAAAGGTGCTTCAAAAGGTTCTTCAAGCGATGCCATAGAAAAACCATTTTTGGTTCCACAAAGAACCATTCAGTCAGAAGTTCTTTAAAGAACCATCTCTTTCTACCTTTTTTAAGCGGAAGAACCTTCTTTCGCCACAATAGAACCTTTTGTAACCAGAAGGTTCTTCCAGATTTAAAAGTTCTTTATGGAACCATTTACACAAAAATGGTTCTTCTATGGCATTGTTTTTGGAACCTTTATTTTTAAGAGTGTAGGTCTTTACTCTCCATCTAAACAGAAATCTGGGTGGGATTACGTGGTTGCTGTGGTAAATTTGAATTTGAATATATTTATGTATACTTTGTGCCCAAAAGTCACTCAAAGAGTGTGCTGTGTGTTGTCGGGATCTGGGTGGGATTACATGGTTGCTGTGGTAGTTTTGAGCGGTGTTGTGATTTAAGCCAAGAAATGTGTGTGCGCATCAGAAATTTATAAACAATAACTATCTAGTGTGAATTGAAAAATATTTCTGTGGAGAGAGCCGTGTATACATAAATCAAAAAATAAATGTGAGAATCCTTCAGTATGCATTCATAACAAGTGAGAGGGCAGAAATATATTTTCTTTACCTGGTAGTCCTTTATTAGGGGAAGTCGTGGCCTAATGGTTAGAGAGTTGGACTTGTAACCCAAAGGTTGTGGGTTCGAGTCTCGTACCGGCAGGGATTGTAGGTGGTGGGAGTGAATGTACAGCGCTCTCTCCCATCTTCAATACCATGACTGAGGTGCCCTTGAGCAAGGCACCAAACCCCCAACTGCTCCTCAGGCGCCGCAGCAAACAAATGGCTGCCCACTGCTCCGCGTGTGTGTTCACAGTGTGTGTGTGTTCACGGGTGTGTGTGTGCACTTTGGATGGGATAAATGCAGAGCCCTAATTCCAAGTGGGTCACCATATTTGGCCACATGTCACTTCACTTATTAACTCCTCCGTCTTTTCACCAAGCTAGATAACCAGGCCTCTGATTATCTTCAGTACAGATATCAGAATGTTACAACATTAAACTAACTGCTATAATATTAAAAGTACATGCCTCATTTATGATGTCAAGGGTCTCATCAATTTCTTCCCTACAGCTCCTCCCTTCATCCTGTATAGACTCAACAATTTAGGTGTGTATTTGTCCAACTTCCCTAGGAATGTGGACTGTAGTGGCTTCATTGTGATCCTTCAGAATTCCTCCTCGATCTGCCAAAGAGACAGAGAGAGATGGACAAATATCATTAGATACTGAGAGAAAAGAATTAGAGACACAGAGAAAGAGAAACCGATTCAAATAGATAAAGTAACCCTAGAAATACACAAAGAACAACATTTAGGTGGTCCGACGTCTGGCAAGAGATGCTACACCAGATGAAAGTTCATTCAAGTGCTTGGTTTGAGTTTAATTAAGTTAACAGCTTGGTTTCAGCAAATGCCATACTACTGCCACCTTGTCAGGCAAAGCACTGCATTCCAAAAGTAATCAGAAAAGTATTCAAATGTTCTACATACCTGGGAAAACTCAAACAGGGCAGGCCATCGAGCATTTAAGTCAATCACAGGTAGTTTCTGGATCACATCTTTACGACGCAATGAGAAGGTTTTTGACATAATTTCATTAATGACTCTGTTGTTGTCTCTCTTCTTGTACTCATAGAGAAGCTCTACTCTCTCCTTTTCAAGGGATGCATCAGTTTTGCCTTGAGGGTGAGGCGGGAGGTAGTTAACCTCAGATTTCTTTGCTTTTTTCAATTTTTTTGCTGGAGTTTTATCTGCAGCTAACTTCCTAACACTGTTAGAAACTGGTACTGTTTTGCATTTGTTTCAGATCCCGTGAAATTGAATAGCCATGTGAGTGTAAATTATGACAGTAAATTGAGGATTTAGGGACAACTGAAAACATGTCAATATATAATGTATATAGATACCTAATCTTGTATAGGTATGTGATGCTTCAGGTTGACAAATCACTTTTGCTCAACAGTGTATGCTGCAAGTGGATAGGAGTCTGTCAATTCCAGTTACTCAAGGACTGTCACTTGTCTGGTGGATTCCAATTCAAAAGCCCTAAGGTGCTCACTGTACCATGAGTGTAGACACTTGACAACAAATACAGGGCGGCTGTGCACAAGAAAGATTAGATTCAGTTCAACAAAATCTGAAAGCCCTCCAGTGGATCCATATGGCAAAATCATTCCCACTGAGTAAGTGGTGCCATGGCAGGTCACTGTATTGGCAACCTGAATGCGTGTTTCTCCAGGAAACTTTTTTTGCACTGCTTCTTGTATGTTTTCATTGAGGACACACACAGGCACTGTGGACATATTTGAGACACTGAGGGCAGGTTTGAGTACATCTGTACCGTGCAGATGGTAAGCAGGGTTCCCACTCTTTCATGAATACCAGATTCAAGGACTTTCAAGGACTTTTTAAAGCACCATTTATTTTATATCAAGCACCTATCAAATTCACACCCCAGCATATGTAGCGTCATGAAAGACCTCTTACAGTACTTAACTTTTCACTTACACTTAACATTTACATAAAAAATTTCAGAGTAATGAGGTTTTGAATGTGTAGGTTTCATAAATTTAGACCATTTTGAGCAGTCGTGTTCAAAGGAATTTAGAATTTCTGAAATATTGATAAAAATATATATTCTTACATCAAACTGGTTTTTGCTGTAATTCTTGTAGAAGATTTAAATTTGAAAGAATTTCTACATTTTTAAATGAATAAAAAGTGGTTAAACAGGGCTCTACGCTTACTTTTCTGTTTAGGAGCACCATCTAATCAATAATCAAAAATTCTTATCAAATATTAGCCTTCTCATTACGAGATATTTGACTCCTTAAAGTGATTTACAGGGAATTTTGTTTTTACCTTTGTAATGGCATTTTTCTAACTTAAGTTAGAAAACTAAAAGTGTGTCATCTTTTTGTCAAATTCAAAAAAAATATTTATCATCTTTTTTTAAATTTCTAATTAAAACAACAGAATAAAAACAAGTAGAATAAGAATAAGTTACCAATCAAATGAAATCAGTATTAAACAAATTTGTACTACAGAGGTGGCACAGAAGAACACAAAAGTGGATTGTAAGTGCATTTTCAGGTGGTTTAATGAGGCTCACCGGATGCCGTGCGCGCGCCCAAAGACAGTTGGACATAGTGGTGTATTAGAGGTAAAAAATGATATAAATACTGTTCGGTTTCTCACACAAACTGATCGTTTCGTGTCTTAGGACATCAATGTGTCGTCACGAGCCGCAGGGTTTAATTTGGATTTGTCTGTGCATGTTTTTTTTACTCTCATAGATTTTGTTACCATTGCCATGCATTATATGACTGACAGATTGCAACGGTTTGAGTTAAAAATCTTTTTTTGTGTTCTACTGAAGAAACAAAGTCAGCTACCTCTTGGATGCCCTGGGGGTAAGCAGATAACATCAAATTTTCATTTTTGGGTGAAATATCCCTTTAAACTTTATAGGATTGACAGTAGTGATTCTGAGTTACCAGAAGTTTACAACACTAAATAAACCTTTGTTAGTACAAATTACTATTCTTATTTCACTTTACTTGTTTTTTTCAAGGCAATCAGTTTGCATGCTTTTTTTAAGTAAAGTTTACTAAATAGAATTTACAGTGTATAAGTGACGGCGGCTCATGCACAGACGAGTGCTCCAATCTATTGCTAACTTTTGTGGAGACTCTCTATTCATTCGGGTGAAATCTCATCTGCTTTTCAATACAAAGTATGCTTTATTAATAGTGTGTGCAGAGTTTGGTCCCCCCCCCCTGTTTTAAATATCACTGTCTATCCTCTGAGGCCACGTCAGTTGAACCTGTTTACTGTAGTGGTAAAATGCAGATATCGGATACAAAGAATGTGTAATAAGCGGGTCTTCAAAAAATCGGATATAGGCAAAAAATCAGATTTGGGCATCCAGATCTGTGTAAATGCAGCCAGAGTGACTCATTCGCGAACGTGACATCACTAGATCTTATTCCAAACAACTGATGGAAAAACATACAATGATTGCTGAAATATTATCAGAGAAAATGGTTCTCAGGTTAGTATACATTAATGTTCATTATACCTGATGGCTGCAGAAGATTTTCAATATTAAGTAACACTGCACTGCTTTTATGTTCATGCTTTTTATAGCTTTTTTTTTGGGGGGGGGGGGGTGGGGGGGGACTTGTACACTCTCGTTTCCATTCTATGAAAAAGATCCGATTGGACATTCTTCAAAACATGTCCTCTTTTGCTCCACAGTCACAAGGTCATGTGGTTTTTAAACAGAATGTTTGTTTAGGGATGAACTAAAGAGAAATAAAAGCATTTCATGTATGTAAAAGTTCCCAAAGCAATTTAACTGTAAATTCCTTTAATGATTGTGGCAAATGTTAAATGCCAGCAACATTTAACGTGTCTTGCCTCCAGCACAGCTACACCTATTTCACATGCCAAATAAGTTGCAATGAAACTTTTTATTTTAAATTGCTTTAAACTAATTTACACAGGCTCAGGCCAGACAATATCATGAAATCAAAATGGACAATTCTTATTTTTATGAATATTGCAGTGTTTATCATAAATGATTTATCCGTGCACATCACTATATTTTTTTGTTTCAATTTGCCATGTAAACTGCACACACTCACAACCCAAACGTTCTCATCTAGTTACTTGTTAAAAACATAAATTTTTAAAAATGAACACAACTGCTTCAAAATTTGTGTTTTGGGTATGGATGCATGTAATGTACATTGTAGAGATATTTACCACAGACTTTATTTTACTCGTTAATTATAAAACCCCCACAGGAAAATCTCCTAAGGAACCCGCGGTGAATTACACAACGCCCACCAATCCAACCCTCTCCATTGACTTTGTATTGCGGGAAGCTGCCTCCTTGTCATTTCTGACTTATATAACAAAAAACATTACAATGTCTTTAACTGTAAATTCCTTTAATGATTGTGGCCAATGTTAAATGCCAGCAACCTTTAACGTGTCTTGCCACCAGCACAGCTACGCACGCCTATTTCACATGCCAAATAAGTTGCAATGAAACTTTTTTTAAAGTGCTTTAAACCAGTTTATACAGGTTCAGGCCAGACAATATCATGTCAAACTTTACACAAAAGACTTTATAAATGAGCATGTAACAAAACATTGTATTTATGTATGTATTTTCTTCTTTCAAAGGCATCGCACTGCTCTCTTTACCTGCATGCTCGTCTCTTGCAGGATTAGGTATACAGCATCAACTAGCCTACATTAAAATGTAATATGAGGCATGTGCTTTTGTTATTGGGTGTAAAATTGCTGGAAATAATAGGTCATTGCTTGTTTTGTAAGGTGAACAATGTGAGCCACGTCAAGTTAAGCCTGTGTACTGTAGTGTAAATGCAGATATCGGATACAAAGCAGGTGTAATAAGCGGGTCTTCAAAAAATCGGATATAGGCAAAAAATCAGATTTGGGCATCCAGATCTGCAGTGTATTGGTGTACAATCCAACCCTCTCCATTGACTTTGTATTGCGGGAAGCTGCCTCCTTGTCATTTCTGACTTATATAACAAAAAACATTACAATGTCTTTAACTGTAAATTCCTTTAATAATTGTCGCCAATGTTAAATGCCAGCAACCTTTAGCGTGTCTTGCCTCCAGCACAGCTACGCCTATTTCACATGCCAAATAAGTTGCAATGAAACTTCAGGCCAGACAATATCATGTCAAACTTTACACAAAAGACTTTATAAATGAGCATGTAACAAAACATTGTATTTATGTATGTACAGTGGGGCAAAAAAGTATTTAGTCAGCCACCAATTGTGCAAGTTCTCCCACTTAAAAAGATGAGAGAGGCCTGTAATTTTCATCATAGGTATACCTCAACTATGAGTGACAAAATGAGGAAAAAAAATCCAGAAAATCACATTGTAGGATTTTTAAAGAATTAATTGGTAAATTCCTCTGTAAAATAAGTATTTGGTCACCTACAAACAAGCAAGATTTCTGGCTCTCACAGACCTGTAACTTCTTCTTTAAGAGGCTCCTCTGTCCTCCACTCGTTACCTGTATTAATGGCATCTGTTTGAACTTGTTATCAGTATAAAAGACACCTGTCCACAACCTCAAACAGTCACACTCCAAACTCCACCATGGCCAAGACCAAAGAGCTGTCAAAGGACACCAGAAACAAAATTGTAGACCTGCAGTAGGCTGGGAAGACTGAATCTGTAATAGGTAAGCAGCTTGGTGTGAAGATATCAACTGTGGGAGCAATTATTAGAATATGGAAGACATACAAGACCACTGATAATCTCCCTCGATCTGGGGCTCCACGCAAGATCTCACCCCGTGGGGTCAAAATGAACTGTGAGCAAAAATCCCAGAACCACACGGGGGACCTAGTGAATGACCTGCAGTATAGCTGGGACCAAAGTAACAAAGGCTACCATCAGTAACACACTGCACCGCCAGGGACTCAAATCCTGCAGTGCCAGACGTGTCCCCCTGCGGGCTGGCTGTTCACAGAGTGCTGTATCAAAGCCTATTAAATGCAAAGTTGCCCTGGAAGGAAGGGAATTGGGTAGGAAAGGTCGCACAAGCAACCAGGGATACGCAGCAGAAAGCTTGAGAATAGCATGTCAACAGCAGCCGTTTAAACACTTGGAGAGTGCTCTCCACAAGAAGTGGACTGCAGTCAGGAATCACACGCTCAGACGTCACGGTGCCACACCTGAGCTACCACAGCCACTTCTGAAACAGAACACGTCAACAATCGGCATCTTATCCCTGTAGCTGAGGAGTAAAAGAACTGGACTGTTGCTCGTGCGCCCAAAGGTCTCATGTTCAAGATAAGTGTGTCAACCTGTGCATTCATTTGTAAATCCACAGTCTGGAGAAAGACTGGAACAGGCACACGAATCCAAGCTAGCTGAAGTCCAGCGTGAAGATTCTTAATGTCGAGTGATGTGATTTGGGGACCCGTGACGTCTGCGTGGTTATGTTGGTCCATCGATGTTGTATCAAGTCCAAGTCAATGGCACCCTGAATCATCATCTCTAAACGTTAGCCCGTTAGCTCTGGGCACTGCTAAGCCCTTAGTTTAAAATTAAATTTTTTTGTAGACCAGGACATTTTGGAGCATTTTATTCTTCCATCTGCTGACAAGCTTTATGGAGATGCCGATTTCCTTTTCACAGTGCCAAAACCACTTCCAAGTGGTTTGCTGACCATGATATTACTGTGCTTGATTGGCCAGCCAACATGCCTGACCTGAACCCCATATGGAATCTATGGGATATTTTCAAGAGAAAGATAAGAAACAGTCGATCCAGCTGAAGCTCCATAGTTTCTCAGCCGAGCCACATGCTGATCGCTTCATGCCACACCTTACTGATGCTGGAGTTTGTGCTAAAGGAGCCCCGACCAAGTACTGGGTGCATAAATTAACATACTTTAAAGAATTTGAGTTTTTCTGTTTTGCAAATCCTTTTTTTTTAAATTGATCTTAGAAAATGTTCTAATATTTTGAGATACTGGATTTTTGACTTTCATGAGCTGTAAGCTCTAATCATCCAAATTGAAACAAAAAAAACTTTTTAAATGTTTTACTTCACATGCAATGCATCTAGAATATATGGAAGTTTCACTTTTTGAAATGCTACAAAAAACTTTTTTT